>CAUYSK010027213.1:0-87500 GCA_963575035.1 Avahi laniger | reverse complement strand
ACCCTGTCAAAGAAGGTCAGAAACACTCAAGTATAAAGTCACTGCACTGCTGTGGCACAAATAGTTTCTGCGGCTAAAATCAAACAAAGACCAATTAAACTAATCATAACGTTCCAGTGAACACAAGGAAGCTCACCTGGTATTCCTGGACTTCTTTCGTGAATTTTCAAATCGACTCAGTCCTTGGTATTATAATTACCTTGACCAAAATACTGTGAAATTACTGCTCTGATCTACTAATGGCTGAAAAAATCAAGTCGTTGTGGTTTCATGCCAAGGGGCCATAGCAAGGTGGCGCAATGATTTCTGACACAGAAGACAACTTCTAAAAACTCAAAAGGGAAAATTAACGGGATGTGGTTTACATTGCCAAAGACTGTTCATTAATTACCAATTTAATCACTGCTGGAGGCATGACATTACAAAAATCTGGCTGAAAGTTCTAATAGATTATGAAGACCACCTAAGAAGAGTGACCAAGAAATGTACAAAACAATTAATACTGTTTCCCTGCTATCAAAGACACTCAGATTATTTTACATCAAGTGAAGCAAAGGAATTAGTAGCTTCACAGTGCCACCACTAGGAACTGTAAATACAATAGCACGCAATTAGTAATGCACATGTGACTTTTTGTTCAAGGCATATATCCTTGGGAAAGCCAGAACATGATAAGAAGAACAAAAGAAACATTAAAAAATGAAATGAATAAAGATTTAAACTCTACTCTTTTGCATGCTGAGCAATAACAAACTAGGCAATATAAAATACATCTTTAGTGATGGTGATATTCATCCTGGGATGTTCAATACTGCACTGAACAGCCACTAATAGTTACATAAATGGAGTGTTCCTGATACTATGACATCTAGCCCTAGCTTCATGCATTCATAGCAACCTCAAATAAATAAGACTTTCGAGGCTAAGGGTTTATGGGCACATAATAGAAAAGATGCTTGAGGTTTCCCTCCTCCCCTAAAAATGCTCGTGTTTTGTGTGACTTTGAAGACAGGCTAGCAAGCTAACAATATGTTTTCTAAGAAGTCTAGTAACTATTGTTAGGATAACAGACTTCAAATCAACTTAAATTTAGACATAATAGATAAAGTATTATTTAAATCATAAAGAATAAAAACCACTGCCTTGTACAGAGGTATTTATACTGAACATAGAAGTACACCAGCATTCTTCTCCTTTAAAATACAACTATAAAAAGATTAGCTATATATTTAAAATGTCTTACTGGTCTGAAACGGATTATGCACATTAAATCTTCCGGTGATTGTGTTCAAGTAAAAAATAAGGAATATATTTTCCTCTTAGTGCCCTGGGTGCAGACATTCCAGCTCATATGGAGAATAAAAATCCCTAAATGAACTATTCACTCTATATGTTATTAAAGGTTTTAGATTTCTTTTTATAATCACTGATCACTGATATCCTTTTAAAATGAAATTACAAACGCAAAGTTAACCTACTTCTTAATAATAGAACTGACAATATGTGTAAATAAGAAAAATAAAAATTTCAGCTTGAACTTAATTTTAAAGCTTTGATGTCTAGCAGGCTAGCTATTTAAATGTATCATTGCCAATATTCATAAATATACAAATATAATCTTATACATATTCTTATGATGATACATACTTAGAATACATATATATGAAAACTATAGAAGAAGTTACTATCAGTGATTATCAAAATGATGTTTTGTGTTTTTTACTGATTGAATGGTAACTACTTTTATTATTTGGAAAAGATCTAATGATTTTATCTAAATCTGCTTCAATTATCAGCATGACAAACTAATCTCATTTAAATCAATATTTTCCCATCAACATCAAAAGTACAAGGTTGATGTCCCACCCTCCATGACAACAAAATACCTGTTAAAAGTTTAATTTGCAAAAGAGCAACTTGCATTCTCTCAGTTTTTACTGAATAAGCCATTTGGATTCATTTCCAAAGGCCAGTAAAAAAAAAAGTCACTGTGTCTGTATCTTTTTTGGTTACTGGTTTTTGTAGGTAACTAATGACTGACCAAATTAAAATCCTTTCCCATAAATTCTGTATTCTTCAGAGGATTTGAGCATTCCTGCAAACCTTTAAAGATGGATCCTTCAAACCTTCCAGGACTTGTTGCTAACTTGCAGTTTGATCCTGCTACCTGCTCTGTGAGGACAGCATTCTACACCAGTCAAGTGTAATGCCTGGGCATTATGCTGGCAGAGTAAATGTTAGGGGAAAAAATTCAAGTCTGTTTATAACAGCATTGCAAATATTTTCTCGTATTTCTTTTTAAAAAGCTTCCAGATATCTAACAGTTATCTGCAAACCATACTCTGTGCTACAAAATTATTGCTGAAAAAACCAAAAACCAAGCATATTTATAAATTCACCTATCATTGTGATTAGATTCTGATTAGATTGAGGATTCATCTTGATTCTCTTTTTAGATTTTCTATTTATAAAATATATTTTATTTTTTATTTTAAAAAGTTATAATTAAACTTACATGGCATCATTCTTCTGATAGATTCAAAGTGCTTCACAAATATCCTAACAACAATTCCAAAGACTGTGGGTAGCAAGATTGTCGCTGTTTACTTTGCTTAGAGTGTATCAATCTTAAACTTTAGCACATCAAATGCAAACATCTCTCTCAGATATCTATATAATTACATGAGTATTATTAAATATAATGGTGGGTTTATCAAATGTATTTTTTAGAAAGCAATTATATTCCAATGCTATCATTATTATTCCAAAGTGATTAGCAAGAGTCTGAAATAGACTAGCTTATTAAATTCTATTTGTACATATCTGGGGGAAAAAGGACATGGGAGAATTGGGTAATAAAAATAATTAAAAAGGAAATATTTTCTCTCTAAAAAATTACATTTTTCTTGGAGTTTGTGTTTATACGTATTATATAACTAAGACAGCTCCTTTGGGTTATATAATGGCTAGATTGCTGAAGCTGCTAAAGTTCTGAGTTGTACTTTGAAAAAAATGATTTTAAGTTCATGTGGAAAACAATGAACACTTAAAACTTACATTATTAAAATGCAACATTTGAAAATCTTCATAGAACAAAAGGAATAGGAAGAAAAGAAACATAAATCACAGAGATCCAGGGCAATGAAATCTGTCTCCTACAGAAAAATAATTTCAGAGAAAACCTGAAACGGGTTAAAGAAGTATCTAAAGGCACAAAATTACAAATAAATCATGTAAATGACTTCCCTAAAAAAAGACTTAAAAGGCAATATGTACTTGTACCAAGTACTCATTAAAACATGCAATAGTAGTTCTGCCAAAAATTTAGAAAAATTAAAAGGTTTATGGTATCTGTTTGTGAGTTGTCCTTTAAAAGAAATTATAGCTCAAATCTTTCCTGAGGATAACTTAAGTAGAGTCTGTACATAAGGATCCACCTGATAAGATTACCAAGAGTTATTTTCAGTGTCTTAGAAAGTGCTTCCCAGGTTTGCAGCCTAAAGCTATACTAATTATAAGAGAGAATGTTTAATAGAATGGTGTGATTCAAGGCAGAGTTGGGAACTGAACTCTAATCAGAGAACCAGGATATTGGAAAAGCAGGTGTGTGTAAGGATTTAGTGCATATATATCATAACAACAAAGACAGGTATCATAATGTAGTATTCAAGAATAGCAAGAAACAAATGATACATGGAGCCTTAAGTCCCAAAGTGGCAAAAGTAATCTCATCTGTAACTGACTTGGGACAGGAGAACACTAACTTCCTCTGCCCAAGATTTCATACCTTATACTTTTTATTTCTTTTTCTTATCTTAGATAGGGTCTCCATTGTGATGCTGAATGTAAGTGACAGTGAACTTCCCTGTATTTTAATCTGTCACAAATGGAAAGCTTTCAGTGTTTCATAATTAAGAATGTTTGCTGTAGCCTTTATATAGATACATTTTTATCAGATTAATAAAGTTCCTTTCTATCCCTAGACTACATACTGTGTTTCCCCCCTTTGGACCATGAATAGATGTTGATATTTTTTCAAACATTTTTCTGTATCTATTGAAATTATTGCTTGACTTTTCTTCTTTAGTATGTAAATTACATTGCTTGATTTTTAAAAATATTAAACAATCTTGCATGCCCAGAATAAATCCAAATTGACTATGGTAAGTTAACCTTTTTATATATTGCTGGGTTTAATTTGTTAATGTTTTGTTTAGAATTTTTGCATCTATGTTCATAACTGAGCATGGCCACTGATTATCCTTTCTCACAATAAACTTGAAGTGATTTTGTTTTAAAAAAGAAAAAAAGCTAGGCCGAGCGCGGTGGCTCACACCTGTAATCCTAGCTCTCTGGGAGGCCGAGGCGGGCGGATTATTTGAGCTCAGGAGTTCGAGATCAGCCTGAGCAAGAGCGAGACTCCCGTCTCTACTAAAATCAGAAAGAAATTAATTGGACAACTAAAAATATATAGAAAAAATTAGCCGGGCATGGTGGCGCATGCCTGTAGTCCCAGCTACTCAGGAGGCTGAGGCAGGAGGATCGCTTGAGCCAAGGAGTTTGAGGTTGCTGTGAGCTAGGATGACGCCACGGCACTCTAGCCCAGGCAACACAGTGAGACTCTGTCTCAAAAAAAAAAAAAAAACAAAAAAAAGCTAGACCATAAAAATGCCCCACATTTCTGCCTTATTCTCTTGGATACTTGCTCTTGGAAGCTAGCCACCAGGCTGTGAGGAAGCCCAAACTAGAGAATGAGACCATATGGAGAGGCCATGTGTAGGTGTTTCAACTGATAGTTCAGCAGAGGTCCTAGCTGAAAACCAGCCCCAGACATTGTGGAGCAGAAACAAACCACTACCACTGTGTCTTATCCAAATGCCTAACTCACAGAATCCATGAGCATAATAAAATTGTTGTTTTATAACAATAAGTTTTGCAGTGGTTTTTATGTAGCAATAAATAACCTGAAAGAGGAAGGGGATGAAAATATCTTTGAGATTGTTCAAAGCAGTTTCATAAGCAATAGGGTACATCTTTGGGTAAGTGTGAGAAAAATGTAACAAACTGACCAAGCTGGCATGTAGCAAGCTAGCTGTCACACAGGCAGCTGCTCTTTCTGGGGAAAAAACCAACTACAAATACATGAGTCCAAGACAACTAACCACCAAGTTGTATCATTAGTAGTAAAAAAAAAAGAATGAGATATTTTGTGAGATAGAATTATTATTTATCGGTTTCAAACACTGGTCATCAAGAATTTCATGTCTTCTCAATGTGAACAGGACTGTGAATTAGCCATTTATTCTACACCTAGTCATAACTAGTATTATCAACCGTAAAAGTAATGAGTTCCTTCTATGTCTCTCTCCTTAAAACACATACCCACACATCTTAGAGATACTGAAATACAACCCAGTTTAAATGAAACTGCTTTAGTCAAGTTTATTTTGGTATGCTAAGAAAAACAGTTTGCTAAAAATATCTTTCTTGGACACCAAAAATTTCCCTAGTTTAAAATATTTATCTTAACAAGCCATGTTTTTAAGATCAAAGAATTAAGGGAAAAAAAACCCTCTAAGCCATTTGTTGTCCTGCCCTTTGGGGATAAATACTGTTAATGTTTCAATGATTTTTCCTTCCTGCCCTTCTTAATGCATACATAAAAACAGAGTCAACATTATTTCAAAATGGAGTTCATATGGCATATACCATTTCATATCTTTCATTTTGTGTACAATGACATTGTAAGCACCTTCCTGTGTCCTAAAATATTCTTTCAAAACATTATTGAGTAAATAATATTTGATGGCTATATAATAAGTACATGCATTTTTAACTATTCCCCAGTTTTTGAGAATTTACGCCATTTAAAAATTTTTGCTGCTACAAATAACATTGTGATGAAAATCTCCATATCGATCTTGGTTAGTGGAATTATTGGGTAAAAGGAATGAGCATTGCTTGAAGAAGTCTACCTGCTTTCCAGAAAGGTGTGGTAAGTTACATGCTACCAGCACGGTAAAAGAGTATCTAATTTGATAAACCCTTACCAGCACTACTTATCTTAAAATCCAAGTTACAGACTTTGCAGATGTAATAAGATGTCACAGACGTGGGATAAAAGATATTTTAGTAATTAATTTCTGATGCTGAATTCACACTAATATACTTTGGTTAAAAGTTTAAGTTTCATTTGGGAAATAAAAAGTTTAAATTACTGATACTTTGTACAGAAGAGATGACTGAAAATATTTTTTGAAAGGTTGAACTAATAAACAAATAAACTGAATGAAAGAACAAACAGCCTTAAGAGCCAAGGTACTTGAATTTGGTTACCATTGTTTGTGACCCCAGGTAAATTTAAACACCTTTTCCTAACTCATTTTCCTCATGTCTACAATAAAATGTAGTCTTACATCACAAGAATGTCAGAAAAGTAAACAAGAAGAGATATAAAACAATGCTTTAAGAATATAATCTCTGAAGTCAAACTGTCCAGGTTCATTCAATTCCTGGCTCTTATTAGTTGGGTGACCATGGGCAATTCATTAATTTGTTGGTGTGTCAGTTTTCTCATCTGTAAAATGGAGATGATAGTACCTATTTCACATAATTACGACAATGAGTAAATGAGAAAATCTATTTGAAAGCACTTGAGGTTAAAGGTTATTAAACTGGGTATCTACAAAACCTCAAAAAGAACATGCAGTTTTATATATATGTGAGTTCAGAGGTAGGGCAGAATTATTAGAGTTTCCAGATTCAGGAAGAGGTTCATGTTCCCCTAAATTCAAGGGCTTCTATTATTGTATGTTCATTATTATCTGTGAAGCACTACACAAATACATGTATAAAAATGTAGTTTAATACAGGGATGGCACCATATGAGACTCAAGTTCAAATCCTGGATTCGCTATTTACTGACTCTGCAATCTCATACAAGTTATCTTACTTATTGGGCTCAGTATTCTCATCTGGAGAGTAGTTTGACTATCTTTATGAAGTAAAATAAAAATTATTGTTGCTGAAATACTTCACAAGTATTCAGTAAATGATAGGCATTATTATGATATTCTAATATTTCCAATAAAATTAACTTCCATATACAAAATACAATCTTAAACAAGTACAGTTACAAAATGTCAACTATCAAAAAACAGATTATTCATGTATATGTGGAAATTATATTCCAGGATCTTACCTTTCCTCATAGCTAATACTGCTATGTAGGAATAATGACAATGGTCCTACAAGTATGTAATATACCAAGTACCTACAATGCACGAAGTGTGTGGAAAAATAATTTAGTACAAACACAAGCAAATTATTCCCCTCATCTCCATGATTATAATGAACAACATGGGTTTTTTTAACCAATGTTCCTCACATCACTTAGCTGCCTGTTGCAGAGCGGTGTGGCTGCATTGGTGTTCTGCTTATTCCCTGCCTTTAAAGCTGCATCTCTTCTTGCTTGCTCAAGCAGAATTCTTGCTCTTTCTTTAAGTTCTTCTTGTCTAGATAACATTCGATGCTAAAAGCAAAGACACAGAATTAGAAGCCAGAAAAAACAAAAAACAAAAAACAAAAAGAGCGAGAACATCTAATCTACATTTGTAAACTAAGTAATGGTTAGACAATCTATTGAAGTAATAGAGGTCAGGAATAGGATTGTAGCATCATAAGATTACCTATAGAGAATATTAATGTTGACTAGAAACTGAAATGAATACATAAATCTTGACATAAAGAAAAAATATCTTTACTGTCTAAAACTGGATTACATTTAATTGCAATTTTATTAGAACACACTCTCATAAGATATAAGGTCCACATGTTATATATATTCTCCATATTTGCTCAAAAATATAATTTGACAATCAAAAACATTTTTAAAAGTTCAGTTTTATTTTTATAGTCTTATAGAATTGATAACAATGTGTCTTCCAAATTTGTATATTGATATATATTAAATATCTATGGCAATCATCCTTTAAATTCTTGACAGCGTTGACAGAAAATTCAAATATCATATTTTGTAAAAAAAAAAAAAAAAAGTAAAACTGGTTTTCTCCATTGCACACTGTCCTGGCAACAACATAATTAACCATATCAGAATTGGAAAAGTATTCTCCTGATTAATCTGTAATTTTACAATGTAATTTTGGAGAACCGATTATTGGTCAAAAATATAAATCAGTTCTTAAATTCATTAACCCAAAACACAAATATCCCTACTCTTTATAGTCCAAATTCTTTTTTTTCCCTACTAAAATAACCAATCAGAGTAATTGCTATTACTCTCATACTTAATTTCTGTTACTTCCTTTTCATCGTATAGCTTTGGTTCAATCATAAGTAGCACTTACAGTCATGGAAAAGAAAATATTAATAGTAAACTTATTACTTTATTCAGTGTTATGTGAAACTACCTTTCTTTTGAAGATTAGTACAGCATTTTTGGGTTTCTTTGTGATCTTTATATAACTATTTTTAAAAGCTTTTATCTGTAATTTTAAAAAAAGATTTTTCTTAAAATATGCAATTCAGTGGTTTTTAATATATTCGCAAGATCATGAACTATCAACTACCTAATTCTGGAACATTTTTATCACTCAAGATTTTAAGAGGATTAAACAAAAATTCTTAATAGATACTGATAAAATGTGTAAGTGATAATGATAGATTCTAAGTTCATGTTGATAGAACGTAATAGAATTGGTCATTGCATTCCAACTGGTTACAATATCAACCATGTCTCAAAAACAGGTAAAATTAATTAGATGACCACTGCATTTTCCGTCAAGAAGTCAGGCTGTTAATCTCTCTTCCACCGATAACAAACAATGTAACACTGAGCAGGTCCCTTAAAAACTACGCTGCGTTCCATTACCTGATGTTTAAACTTTGGAGTCAGACAGATCTGGGTTCAAATACCAGTTTCATCACTTAATTGTGAGCAAGTTACTCAATCTCTCTAAGCCTCAGTTTCCTCATTTATAACATGAGGATAAAAATAGACCAATTCTCACAAGGTTAGTGTAAAGACTAAATAATGAGAGTAATGGGTTGGGCATGGTAGCTAGCACCTGTAATCCTAGGACTTTGGGAGGCTGAGGTGGGAGAATCACTTGAGCTCAGGAGTTTGAGACCAGCCTGAGCACCATAGTGAGACACACCCATCCCTATAAAAAATAAAAAAACTAGCCAGCCATGGTGGCACACACTTGTAATAACAGCTACTTGGGAGGCTGAGGCAGGAGGATTGCTTGAGCCAGGGGTTTGAGATGGCAGTGAGCTATGATGATGCACGCCACTGCACTCTAGTCTGGGCAACAGAGCAAGACTCTTGTCTCCAAGAAAAAAAAAAAGAGTAATGTACTGAGCACTGGCACATGAATGATAAGCACTGAATAAATGTTAACTGTTATTATTTTTGTAGTCTTTCAGTTTCCTCATCTCTGAAATGAGGGGACTTAGAGTAGATCATCTTTAAGATCCCACTAGCTCTGGATTCTATGATTCTGTAGTCTTTTAGTGATTCCAACTAGCTACATAGAGAGTGAAAAACTGTGCTTTGGCCTTAAGAGCACATAAACACAAATTCTTTTTCTGGTTAGAAATGCGATTCATATTCATCATAAAGATTTTAGAAAATACGTACAAGTAAAAAGAAAAATAATTAGTAATCCTGGTACCCACAGATAATCACTGAAGAATTCTGCTTTTTTTCACTTAATATTCTATTGTAAGCATTTTCTCATGGCCTTAATATTTTTTGAAAATATGATTTTTAACTGGCTACCTAACATTATGTTGTATAGATGCATGATACTTTAGTTAACTTGTCTTATTTCATCAAAAATTTAGGTTGTATACTTTTTTTTACTAACATAAATAATGCTTTTATGAATATGTTTACAGGTAAATTTTTATATACAATTCTGCTTATCTCCTTGGGATAAATTCCCGCAAATAGATTTAAGGCGCTTGATGAACATTGTTAACCTGCCCCTCGGTAACTGACTTACATC
Source organism: Avahi laniger (assembly GCA_963575035.1). NCBI lineage: Eukaryota > Metazoa > Chordata > Mammalia > Primates > Indriidae > Avahi > Avahi laniger. Next base: position 77,469 of record CAUYSK010027213.1, on the reverse strand, counting down.
TGGGCCATGATTATTTTTCAGTGCTATCAAGGTCAAAAATGAAGAGATGTTATGAGCATCAAGTACAGAAGCATAGACTTTGGAGTCGGACAAGGTTGGTTTTGAATTCAAAATTTAACACTTATTATACGACTTTAGGTAACTCTGTAAACTCCAGATTTCTCATATATAAAACAGGACTCAACCACTTAAGTCATGGGTTGTAAAGTTTAAGAGTGATGTATGTAAGACATACAACTGTCATCACGTGTCCCAGGTACTCAAATGGGCACCATTATGACTTTATTAACTCTATAAAGCCACATTAAGTTACCAAATTTTCTCTAACTTAATGCTATTAATTATAAGATTCACCATTCTTTTACGAACTACTAAGAACAAACACTGCCAATTAAACTCTGATATACTATTGTAATATCTTGATTTCAGAGAAGTTAAAATATAAAAAGATGTGTAACTGAGAAGTGAAATACAGTGTACAAAAGAGAAACAGATTTTTAATTTTCTAAAATTTAGCTGCTATATACAATTTTAATAAACCTGCCAAATGTCAGCAACTATATTACAATTTTTTTTCTTAGACATTACTTTTGCCAAACTAGTGCTAAGAAAACCCTTGAAAGTACTCTAAAGCAAAATTCTGACCAATAAACAGACGGCCAATGAGCAATCATTTATAGAGCTATAAACAGATGTTGCTTCTATGATCCAGTACAGCACTTTAATCATCTGAACAGAATCACAGCATGATAGAGTGTTAGATCTAAAAGGGCTCTTAAAGATTATTTCATTTAATATGTGGAAGGTAAGATTGAGAGAGTTTAAATGGCTAGTTAACATGTCATACTGCTAATTATTGGCAGAGCCAAAATGAGAATACAGGTTTACTGATTCCCAGTCCAGAGTATTTTTAATTTTAAACATTGATCAATTTCTAACTTTAACTAAACATGTCTGCCTTAAAATCTGCTTTATAAGAAAAATCTGTATTGGATATTACAATTTAGGCTTACCAAATTCTGCAACTGTCAATCACTAGATGTTTATTGCTTATCTACGTCCTGAAAACTTTCAGACAGGTTTAGCTACTTAGGGCCTTTGATTTGAGATTCGATTAGGATAACAGGGGCTTGCTTTGATAGCTACTATATTTCTTTGATTCTAAGATGCAAATTTTTTCTCAACATCTCTGAAAATTTTAAATGATAGCATCTTACAATCTCTGTCATTCAGGTGGTAGTCAAGACATAGTTGTCTACTTGTACATTGCTTAATATTTCTGATGACAATTTCTTGATGTTCCAGTCAACAACCACTTGAGTACTATTTGAAAAAGAATTATAACTCCAGGTTATTGTCTAAAAATCTTGGCACCTTCTGGTAAAGTAAAGAAGTGAGTATTAATGACTTGGAAGAAAAATCCCAGGGACAGTTGTGGAGAAATGCTATAATTCTGAGGTCTCCAAATATTTTGGTCTCAGAATCCCTTTATATGCTTATCAATTATTGAAGATCTCAAAGAACTTTTGCTTATGTGGGTTATATTTATTGATATTTGTCATTTGGGAAATTAAAACTGAGAAATTTATAAATATTTACTTTTTTCATTTAGAAATAGCCGTAATAAATCCATTAGCTGTTAATATATTTTAATAAAAAAATAACTACTTTAAAAACAAACAAAAGTTGAGAACTGGGATTTATTTGTGGGCTTAAAATATTATATTATAAACTTTAAATACAGAGCAGGTGTACTTCAGGTTTTTCTATAATGGAAATTATACCTCATCTTTAATCATTTGTAAGGTCTTATTGTGTTTATGAACACAAAAAAGAAACCAAAACACAGAGTAACTATTTACTAAATATATGTATTCATCATTCTAACTCACTTACCTGGACTGTTTTTGCAGAATGATCTGCATGATTTAAAGTTGTTCTATCAGCATCTGGATCAGACTCTGTCTGCCTCAGGGAAGTGCGTTTTTTCTTCGCAAGGTCTGCATCTCTATTGTATGAGTATCCGAGTTTAGAAGTAGGAGATAAACTTGGTTTTTTGATAGGTGATTCAGGATCTGATCTGCATTCTAAGGGTCTGGAATTCTCTAATTTTTCTTTCTCCAAGTTACTACTGATGTCTAGAGTCTGACGCTTTTGCTCATCTTTGTCCTCACAAATAAAGGGTGGAGACATATCCTTTTTCTTATCATTACCGTACATGTCGCTTAAGTCTAAAGTCTCAACTTTCAATAGTCTCTTCTTGCCTAACGAAACCTGTGCTTGGGTTGAATCTGTATTGGAACACATTCCAGGGTCATCAGATCCTGAAGTCCTTCCAGAGCTCTGCTGAGACTTTTGGGGTTCTATGTCACTTTTAGTCCTGCGACAGTAAGGGGAGGCTGTGCTTGGACTAAGGTGATCATCAGGAGTCTGATGCTCACTTTCTGACTCTCCAACCCCGCTATCATTTACAAATACAGAGTCATCCTGTGAGAAGAAGTTTACTGCTCCGCTAGTAGGCTGTTGCAGTTCAGGCTCCCGCTTCAGATCACTAAGCTCTGCATAAAATTTTTCTTGATCAACAGAACTGTTTGTATCTGTTTCATAGTTTCCAACTTTGTATGTGCTTTTACTGCTGTTTTCCTCTATCTGAACAACATTTAGTTCTTGGCCACTGAAATGTGCCCTTATTTGATAGAGATATGTCATAACAGTCAGTTTGTCAGGAATTGCTAATAAAACCATATCAGAAGGTTCCAATAACCGGGAAATTCCTATGCTGGCAAATCCATCGTATGCCTTCAAAGGAAGGAAAAACAAAAGGTATATTGAACAGTTCAGATAATCCATATATTTTAAAATAGCAAAATTTCAATAGGTTTTTTATTGTTATTGGAGGGTACATAATGTTACTGATATTATGTCCCAAGAAAAGAATAAAATTCTAAGAGTCAGAAATGGTACAAGTTGGGTACAAGCAAGGGAAAAATGTTTACTAAATAACAATTGAAATATTCTTTTCCAATAAAGGAAATCAAAAATGACAGTTAAATGTTTTAAAAAAATCTTAGAATGGATTTTTGAGATAAAGAAAAATTAAACTAATCAATCCATCCTGAGCTTTATCATTCCTATCAATCATTTCCATGGTCATGTAATTGCAGTGATTTGTGAAGAAAAAGCATAGCTAGTCAAAGAATTGCTAGATTATATAACATAAAATACAAATAAACGCTACTTAAGCCTAAAAACACAGAAACATTTTTTAAATGCTCAATTAAGATTGACTTTCATAGTGAGAGTGACTTCATTTTTACTTCATCCATTTTGGAAAGAATGAAATGTTTTGAGTACTACAACTCAGTTGAGAATGTAAGGCTGCATTGCATTACTTTTGTTCGCCTTTAAATGACTGTGGAACATCAGGTTTTTCTAGTTTTCATGAATCAAAGCTGTTTCTCAATTTACAATTAATTATTACTATCCTGAAGTAACCCTTGAAAACAACATCGTGTTGCTAGGAAGCATTAAAAATATACAGCTAGAGGTTTAGATATACTCTTAGAGAAAGTAAGAATCCTCTAGATATATTCTTGCTTTGGGGTGTAAAATGTCTATTCTTTTTAACAACCTAGATTTAGTATCATAATTCAAAGTTTTTCTTAAAAGAAATGTTAGGAAATTATATAACAATTTAGAAGGAAATCAGTCTTTTTCACTTACATGTTAAAGTACATTTCTACCTTTGAATTTAATCCTTGTCTCATATTCTTCCTGTAGTTTAATAAATGTTGTGGAGTAAGTAAGAAAGAAAATGAAATATAAATTGTGATACTAAAAACCTCTTCAATTTTCACAGCACTAGGCTTCATAATATAGGTACCTCAAAATATTTACTAGAGAAAATGGCTCAGTTGGTGTGCATGTATAGGCTTGTTTGTTATTTTACATGTTTTAGGAAAATTAAAGTCATTTTCTTCCTCATGTGTCCTCTTGACAACTTGATTGACAGATATCAATTGCAGACCATCAGGAAAAGCACCACAGGCAGTATTCTAAACATTTCCCAATTATCTAAAACACTGACATATTGGTTAAGATCAGATGTCACAGGTAAATATCTTTTTTTATTCAGCGCTTTTTACAGACCTGGGAAAATGATTAACTTCCTTGTGGGGAAACTCCTGCTGGTGTTTTGCTTCATGTAGCAATTCATTTTAGGTACACTAATTGCACTAAAAAACATTTAAAAACAAACCAGGTTTCTTGTAAGTGAGGTCAAGACTTTATAAAAGAATTTCCCCATAGGTTAACCTCTTTTGCTATGGTCAACCACATACTATCTTTTTAGTTGTTTGCGTGTGGAGAAAAAAGAGGTCTTTTCAAGTAAATTCATGCCTATCTGTTATTTAATTGGTAAGGAGGAGTTACTGCCAATTATATTATGCATCTACATGGAACTTAAGACACAGGCATTGTTTCCTGTGCTACTTTAAGTCCAATCAAGGGCACATGGGGTCATTTGGGAAGAACTGTGTGAAACTGAAGTAATCTGGAGGTAGCAACTGAGATATTCAATGTAGACATCAGGCAAGAAGTTGCAAGTGATAAAAAAGGAAAACTATGTAACAATTATTTATTAAATAGTGCAATGAATAGAATCATCAAAGTTAAATGCCTTTCCAAAAGCCATGATTATCTGCCCTAGAAGAGATAATTGAGAAAAACTTTTAATGGCATATTCTTCCCTATGTAGTAATATGCAAATCCAAGATACGCTCACTATTATTAAGTTCATGAAAAATTAATGTAAAGTGTGACTTAAGCCTTAATGAGATTCCCCATATTCTTTAAAAATACATAGGTAGGTAAAATCAACAATGTTTTCTTTTCAAAATTTTGAACAGTAAGTTGATAGCTCTACTTTATAAAAATAATAATGGTTTATTTTATAATGCTTATATCCGTATTTAAATTAGCCTAGCATTTCATTCAAATGCAAGAAAATGCAGGTAAAGAACTGTCATATTTAAGATATATTAATAATTTAGGCTGGGCGTGGTGGCTTAAGCCTATAATCCTAGCACTCTGGGAGCCTGAGGTGAGAGGATTGCTTGAGCTCAGGAATTCGAGACCAGCCTGAGCAAGAGCAAGACCCCATCTCTACTAAAAATATAAAAATTAGTGAGGCATGGTGGCACGTGCCTGTAGTCTCAGCTACTCAGGAGGCTGAGGCAGGAGCATCATTTGAGTCCAGCAGTTGGTGGGTGCAGTTCCCTATTATGTTGCCACCGCACACCACCGGGGGCGACAGTGTGAGTTTCTTTTTACACAAAAAAAAAAAAAAAAAAAAAAAAAAAGATAAAAGAAAAATATATATATATATTCATTAAGTTTATATATATATATAAATATATATATTTATATATATTTATATATATATAAAACTTAATGAAAAAGAAGGCATTTCACTTTAATAGACTTAGGATCTCCAAAATTATATAAGAAATAATTCATGAGAATGACTTACTTTGTAATGTGCCCATGAGAAGAGTGATTTCTATAAAGAAAATTATACTGATTTTTATAGATTACCTTTGGTGGCATATTTCAGTAAAAGCTTGGCAGTTTTTAAATGTACTACTCCAGGGCCACCAATATGTGTTTGCAAAGAAACAAGAACTTTTTGATGGCTACACAAATTTTTGCTTTTAGAGAGCAATAAATGTAAAAAAGTGTTTTGAGGGATGAGCGCAGTGGCCCACATCTGTAATCCTAGCACTTTAGGAGGCTAAGGTAGGAGGATCGCTTGAGCCCAGGAGTTCGAGGTTATAGTAAGCTATGTTCGTGCCAATTAAACTCACCTAGGTGACAGAGTGAGACATCATTTCTTAAAAAAAATTGTTTTGATTCAAATTCTTTCATTAAGAAAAAAATTAATTATTAATTCATTAATTAATGAAAAAGAAGGCATTTCACTTTAATAGACATAGGCTGTTAATTGAACTTCTATCAAAATCCAAGACTTCTTTTTTTATCACTAGTGGTTTTAATTATCTAATTTAAAGTATGTTAAAAACTTTAGACCAGAGATTATTTAACTACTTTGTCTCATGAGCCTTTTTGGCAATGGATCCCTTCTCAAAATAATGTTTTATGTTTATAAAATAGAATTACAAAAGAAACCAATTATACTGAGAAATACAACCATGAAAATATTAGTTAAACCAAATTTGGGAAATAGTAATATATGTGTCTTTAATGAATGCATTAATTAATATAATTTTGAAGAAGAGATAATCTTAAAAGGTATTTGGAGATACCTGCAACAACTGTAGCATGATGTGAAAATATCTGTGATTTCTAAAGGTGACATAGTCTCAGTCATGGCTAATACTATTGTGATTTGTTGTCTAAATTTATAACTGAAGGAAAAGCTAAATTTCAGTTGAAGAATTAGAAAAATAAAATGTCTTCTTTCCCCCAACCATGTTCAAGGACCCCTGAATTTTATCCACAGATCATAGATTAATAACTCCTAAGTCTAAGCAACAATACATTTCATTAGTTTTTCAGATGAAGAATTCAATTCAGAGCAAAAGAACATTGAGTACCTACTGTGTGCTAAGTTAGGTGCTTCCCTCCCTGTGCACAGAAAATCACACTGTACTTGCACTGGGTTAAACAGATAAGTCAGCCTAGAGCCATGGTCAGCTAGCCCTGGGGGTGTCCAGCAACTCAGCCCTACACAGCTGCCCTGATGGCTAAAAGGATCAATACCCGTCTCCACACCCTCCCCAATACCAGTTGGGAAGCTATGATCTTAGTATATTAATTAATTATATGGAAAAATATACAGTCATGTGTCATTTAACCATGAGGATACGTTCTGAGAAATGCATCATCAGGCAATTTTGATGTTGTGTGAACCTACATGGTATAGCCTACTACACACCTAGGTCACACAGTATAGCCTGTTGCTCCTAGGTTACATATCTGTACGGCATGTTACTGAATACCACAGGCAATTGTGACACAGTGTTAAGTATCTGTGTATCAAAACATATCTAAATATATAAAAGGTGCAGTAAAAATACATTATTATAATCTTATGGTACCATCATTGTATATGAGGTCTGTCATTGACAGAAACATCAGTATGCAGTGCATGACTGTATATAGTTTACCAGAAAATGTAAAGAACAAATATTTATACCTCTTTTTGCTTCTAAGAACCTAGGCACTCTCTCTGGCTTCCCATTAGGCTCCTGCTTTCATCCCTTCCTGACGTATTTTTCCAAACTTACATAATAGTTATGGCACACCAGTTTTGGGTACATTTTTTAAAAGCTAAATCTTAGAATAAAAGGAATATGCTTTAACAAATATTTTACTGTTAATGAAGGTCACACACACATTATAATCTGACGCCAGCCTGGCACTTGTTGTGATCTTTAAAGTCCAAGGAAAATCAGAGTAGACCATGCATCCTATTTGAACTGCAGGAAGCAGACAACTTTCTGTGAGCTGTAGTTATGACTTCACAAAACAGCCTCGCTTTCTCCAAATTAATAAAAACTCGCAGAGAAGCCAAAATTGAAACGATGTATTTTTTTTCCTCAGCAATTCTTACCTTTTTGTTGTTCTCTTTAATATCTTGAGGATTCAGAGACTTGTAGTCACTGAGGGAGAAAATGGCACAGTGGTTATATACAGTATTTGATAAAAACAGCTGTTTTTAAAACAAACTGAATCTAAAAACTTGAAATGCAATAATACCAAAGAGTAACTAGCAATTTCACAGCAATCCAATCAAGAAAACTAATAGTGCAGAAAATTAAGGAAATAAATAAATAAATAAAAACAGTGATTACATGTTTCATCGTCTGAAGTTTTCCATCTAAAAGAGAAGTTAAGGCAGGGGACCAGAGACTAGCCTTGACAACCAAGTTTACCATGAGGTAATCCCTTTTTGTCAATGTACAAAGAGCTACAGGGTTATTTGTCTCATCTCATTTTAACACTAACACAATTTTCATAATAACTCGAAGTCAGTTCTTTGTACGAGATTAAGGAGAAAAACCATTTTCTTTAAAAAGAGAAAAGATTGTTTTTAGGTAGCAAGAGGAAGAACTTTTCCTTCTGGCATACACTTCTTCTCTCAAAAAGCAAGAGGTGTGGGTAATAAAATAGAAACATAAAAGTATTTCAGGACATGTGCTAAGAAATTATTTTATGTCCTTTTTAAAAATGTCTATTATTTACATAATATTTACAGGGAATGAAAAATGTTTCTACTTACATTAAATCTGGTCTAAAGTGGTGTAATATTGCACAGAAAGATAAACCATTTCTCCATGATGTAGTAAAATTGGTGATTTTCACTCCTCGGTAGTTTTTAGTAACTTCTTTGCACCATACAAGCAGTGACTGACTAGCATTTGGCTTTTGCCCCAAAACAGGACTTGGTATAGGACTTGGCTGGAAAAAAGAAAAAGAGGAAAACATTTAAAAGAATTTAATGGAAGATGAAAATTAACATTAATTGACCTAACCAGATCATTTGAACTCTTTGAAGTCAGTTTAGGTCCTTCAAAACTGTCAATTCACGACAACTGTAACCTCCAAGAAGAAGACATAAATCTTAAGTTATTATCTTCAGTTTTAGCCCATGGCATTTGCCTGACAAGGATGCAAGATTTTAAACTTATACGTAAGAACACGCCAAGAGCTTTATTGACAGAAACATCATGTTAAAGTATTTAAATATTTAAAGCTGAATGTCTGTGTAACTCTCACACCCAAAAAATTTTCCCCAATGCAATCATGTATAAATATAGTTCTAGTTTTGGCTAGATTAAAAACAATGCAATTTGAAATCTAACTGTAGGATAAATTTGCAGTAGTGGAGAGATTAAAATCATCCTAAGTTTTTAAAATACAGTAATCATATATGTATTTTAAACAAATAACACAATGACAATATATTCAAACATCCTTCTTATCTATAAATTTAATGGTGGCAAAACAGTTTTAGAGTTATTCACAACAGTCAGGTGCTGGTAGCAACAACACATAACAATATGTATTTTCAATATGCTCAAAATATCTTTTAATTACCACCGAGAGCTACTTTTGAATATGAAGTGAGTTAGTTGTGTGTGTATGTTTTAAATCTTAAGCATATATTTGTCCCCATGGTCATATACTTAAAAGAACAATAATGATAATAAAACTAAGACTATGTAAGATTTTATTCTAAACTTGTATTAGCCATGTCATTTTTTCTTCTACTGAATTATAACTGCATTTTGTGATGATAACTTTAGAGGCTGATACAATGGAAAACTATAAAGAAAACTACTGTTTCTGGCCTTTAAATCTTGTTATTAATTATAAGTGCTAGCTATGATAAAACTTAGACATAAAATAGAGGCCCTTTCAAGTAGGGTGAAAGGAGAACAATTATTAATATTTACCCCTAATATCATTTAAGTTTAACAAACTATTCTTACCAGACTGCTTTAAGAAAGACCAATGATGCCCCCACTTGACAAAAGCATGTTAATGCCAAACAATTAACATCATCAATCCACATAATTATGATTTATGTATTCACTGCTTCTGTAAGACAACTACTAAGAAACACCAACGATGTAACTTCTCATTTTTTATTAACTGCCAGATTAACAAATTATTACATAAACAACCATAAATCTAGCAAAGTACCACTGTTCTTTAATCACCTCCACACAGTCAATGCTGAAAAATTCACAGGTCATAAAAATTAACAAGTTTGGATCAATTCTACTTAAAATGAAGGAGATTAAAGTAGTAAACATACTTTAGAGTAAATAATAGCTCTTTTAACTAGCAATGTAACATATATAAAAATGAACTATTAAGTACCTTTTCACCTTTTCCACTGTGACTTTCAAATCCCTCTAGTCACTTAACCTGGAAGTAGAGTGGAGAGTTGTCTATGGATAAGCTAAGGGATCACTGAACTAGGCACATTTTTTCTTAGGTCTTTCTATTACTTAAAGAATTGTCTTTGTTAAAATGTTTTTCTATATCAAATTATATTTTTAAGGCATTGATTTATTCCAAGTGTGGGTAGCATGTACATGGGCCAGATAATCAGCAACTATCATTACATCAATTCATTTCAATTATCGGTAGCATGTACATAGGTAATGTATAAATGTCATTATCACCATATGATCTAGAATGGCTTTCTATACATAAGATTTAAGGAAAATATATCTAGCAATGTCATTATGATTATGAATATATCTCTGTTTCGAAGAAGCCTTAATATGAAACATCTAGAAGAATTAAACCAAAATTTGAATTGGTTCTAACACAGAAGTATTAAGGGGTGCTTAATGTACTTCTAACACAAAGAGGTCATAGGCAATTGAAGAAACTTTGATGAAATTACAACAAGCCCTATAAATGGTCATGTTGGTTTGCAAAGAAAAAAAAATTAAAGTAGGGCCATTGCTAAATGAATCATCCACTCCAAAATTGATGACCTTTCATCTAATATTTTGCAGAGGTCATAAATAAATTAGCAATTAAATCATTTTGAAACCTTCAGTATTTAAGAGGATGAAATAGTTTGTTCCTTGTTATAGCCAGCTTTTGATCCTACAACAGATGCAACATGTTACTTGGCTTCTTTACATCTCAGTTTCCTCATGTGAAATGGGGATTATAATGGTACCTGTCTCACAGTGTTGTAGTTAACAAGATCTGCCTCACTTTTCTCCTGCCCATGACCTCTCTGATCACATATACCACTCTCTCCCTTGATCACTCTGAACCATAGTGACCTTTTTTTTTTTTTTAAAAAACTACTGATAACCAACTTATTAAAATATTTAATAGTTGACTTAAATATCTGCAATGGTGACTTCAACCTCAACTGTTAGGTCAATATTGGTGGAAGAAACTTGTTTAACAATCTTAGAAGGACTGTGCAAGTCAATGAGTCACTTGTGGATTCTCTTCTGGGAGTGATCCCATGTCTCAGAACCTTCACCAGAAGGTGTTTTTCTTATAGTGAGTCTCGAAGTCTTGGTATGTATCCAAACTGTCTTTTCACTTCGAGATTCTTTTCTTTTACTTCTCTGATCAAGTCAGCAAACATCTTTACCTAAGACTTTATACTGAAGCTGGTTTGGGTAATTCTAATTCAGTAAATCACCACCTCTGGTGGGGTGGTGGTGGTGGTGGTGGTGTGCGTGTGTGTTTATGTGTGTAGCTCTGCAGCGCCTGCAACAATGTCTTTCTGAAAAAGGAACCACACTGACCTCTTTGTTGTTCTTTGGATATTCCGGACACATTCCCACCTTAGGGCCTTTGCATAGATTGTTCCATTTACCTGGTGCTCTCCTCTCAGATATATGCATAGGTAACTCCAATGCAACCTTTCTCTTTAGGCCTATTCTGACCACCCTACTTAATAATGCAACCCATCTCCATCACCCAACCCAAACCCGGCACTCCTAATTCCCCTTGCCTTGCTCTATTTTTTCCATACTACTCACCATCTTCTTATCATCCATATACTTTATTTATTATGCTTATTAACTAATATCTGTCTGCCCTCACTAAATCAAAGGTCCATGAAGTCAGGAATTTTAGTTTGTTTCATTTATTAACCTATCCCAAGTGCCCAGAACAGTTCCTGGTATACAGTAGACACTCAGTAAATACTGCTAAATGAATAAACACATACAAAACACTTAGAACAATGTATGGCAAACAATAACCATTCAGTAAATATTAACTGCAATTATTATTATTACCATAAATGCATTATCGGCACTGAATTCCTGTTTTTGGAGTCTCCTTTGAAAATTTCAAAGGCCATGAATTTCTTCAAAATAGTGAAAAGTTGCTTTCTTTCCTTCTTCTTCTTCTTTTTTTTTTTTTTGCAAACAAAGCTTTAACTAGAAAATAATCTTGACACTTTGATATTCTATGTACAAAATAGGGCACTTGCAATGCTTGGTAATGTATCTATTTCTTTGGGTTTGGTGAAAGTAGAAGTTCTGAATGACCCTGTAATTTATTACCTTCCAAAGATAGGAAGACATCAAAAATCTGCCCATCAAAGGTAGAATCGAACTTTCAAATACAGATAATTTTAATGTATTATTTCTGTTAACAGCAGATTAAATGCTAAAGATAATAAAGCCATCTGGTTATTCTTCCTAACAATGACAGTAAGTTCCTCTTTCAGAAAATCTAGTGAAATAACTTGTTGTAAAATTTCCTAAATTTCAATAGAGAAATTTTCATTCCATTGTTTCTGTTCTATCCCTCTGACTACAATTTCTTTCTCTTTTGCTGTCTCCCCTTCTTCCACTGATACAGCCATATATTCCTCTAGATATTGATTGCTCTAAATAGTTTTCTATCTCTACACTTTGAGCTGATTCATTCCCAGGATTCCAACTATCACTTCCATATAGATGATTCCCAATATATATTTATAGTTCAAACTACCTTAAGTTGACATTTATAGTTGGCTATTCTTCTGTCATATAAACTTCAAATTCAATATATTTAAAACATTAATTATAATCTTTCCTTACAACCTGATTTTCATTTTCTTTGCAAATGATACTGCTATTGTCTCATTGTCTAGACTTTTCATCTCAGAATCACCTTTGAATTCTTCACCTATTATTCACTTTCACCTATTATTTCTTACTGGATAATTTATGGGTCGTTTTGGTCCTATTTTTGTAAGGTTTTTGTTATTATTTTGCTTGGCTGTCATAAAATCTTCCTTACAGGTCTTTCTTCTTCCAAATTCTCACTTATCTGACCAACTGTCATCAGCATGGATCTTTTTTTTTTTTTTTTTTTTGAGACAAGGTCTTGCTCTGTTACCCAGGCTGGAGTGCAGTGGTATGATCATAGCTCACAGCAGCCTTGACTCCTGGGCTCAAGTGATCTTCCTGCCTCAGCCTCCCAAGTAGCTAGGGCTACAGGGACTTTCGGTGTGTACCACTATGAGCGGCTAATTTTTTTTTTATATTTTATTTTCTTGTAGAGTTAGGGTCTTGCTTTTGTTTAGCCTGGTCTCAAACTCCTGGCCTCAAGCGATCCTCCCACATCAGCCTCAGAAAGTGCTAGGATTACAGGGATGAGCCACTGTGCCTGCCTAGCATTGGTCTTCTTAAAGCACAGCTCAAAGTTTCTAAAGGCTCTTAATAACATACAAAATGATAAGCATTGAATACCAAATCTTTTTCAATGTGTTTTCTTTCTAGGATTATTTACCATTCTTTAAAATCGCTATGCTTTCTTGCCTAAACCCCAGCTCCCCCACCTCCAGTCTTTGATCATATGGATTATCACTTCCACACAGATTATCTTCTGTCCCAAGTATAACTGGTATAATTCCACTCTGCCTTCAAAATTTACTCAAATGCCATCTCCTATATGAAATCTCCCAATTCCCAGTCACTAGGGAGTCCTTTTCAATGTTCCTTTGACTCTGTATCTCTCTTTCAGCACTTATTAGATTTTTCTTTTACTACAATACATTCAATACAATATATTCAGTTCTTCTCTCTACAAAAAGGCTTATTAATTTTTCATTAATTCATAAAATATAAACTGAACTATGTCTCACATACAATGTTAAGTCCTTTACATGGATTAGCTCTATTAATCCTCACAATTCCTTTGAGATAGGTCTTCTTATTTCCAATTTATAGTCGAGGAAGCTCAAGTTATACAGCTAGGAAGCAGAGGGGTTAGAATCTACACCAAGGTGTTCCCACTCCAAAGCCTGTGCTTTTAAACAACATGCATTTCACATTTCAAGATAATGCAGCTTAAGGACTTCCCCAGAAACTAAATTTCTTGAGACTACCAAATACCTTGGTCAACTTCTTATCTACTTCAGAGATTAGATCACTGTCCTGTGTATGTTTAATTAATTGATTCAAAAAAGGTGACTGATCCAAACAATTTATACCTCAAGAGTATTCTATTAATAATTCTGTATAAGAGTATTCTGTCCATTCTGTTAGATTTCAGATTACTGGCTAGAAGTAGAACAAGAGCTTATTAAGTCCAGGGCAATAAGATTATACACTACCATTGCCAAAGCTGTAAGACAGTTTGGTCTCCCTACTACTGATTCTTGGAGACTTTTCCCAATTACTGCAAATCACGTTTGAGGGAACTTTGGAAATATCTTAGCATTTGGTGAGTCCCCCAAAACAGCAGAAGTAAGAACAATAAGAACACTTTTATCTGAACTGGTCTTAATTTTTTTCACAGTGTTTTCATTTAAATCATTTTTGTATTCTCATAGTAAAACTGAAGTTAGGCTTTGTTATTCTACTACTAGGCAATCAGAAAGATTATACCATAATTAAAATAATATTGGAAGGAACTTCCACTTAAGGATTACCCTTGCTCTGAACACAATTTTTTTAAAAAGCTGTACAAAATATTTTTTAAAAAACTTCTAATAAACATCAAATAATTATCTCCAAGTCAAGATATGGAGAGACTAGAAAATTAGAGAGTAAGTGAAGCTGTCAGTGCTGTTTTTACAATGGTTGACCAGGAAGAGTGAGTTGAAAGGTAGAGCTACATTTTTGGTGAACTCCCAATAGCAATGCAAGCCCTATCCCCTACTCCCAAAGATAGAAAAAAAAATGAAATATAAAGATGAGAGCAAAAATAATAAAATGGTAACTAAGAATGCAGTAGAGAAGATCAGCAAAGCCAAAAGTTGCTCTTGAAAAGACAGTCAATTAAACCTCTAGTGTGAATAACCAAGAAAGAGGGAAGCAAATTCCTAGAAAAATATTGCTTACTGCCATAGATTCAAGAAAGAAACAGAAAACCTAAATAGTTCTGTAACTATGAAAGAAATTGAATGTGTTTTTTTTTTTTTTTTGAGACAGAGTCTTACTCTGTCGCTCTGGGTAGAGTGCAGTGGTGTCACTATAGCTCACTGCAACCTCAAACTCCTGGGCTCAAGTGATCCTCCTGCCTCGGCCTCCCAAGTAGCTGGGACTAGGAAATTGAATTTGTAATTAAAAACTTTCGCACAATGAAAATTCCAGTTGGTTTTACTAATAAGTTTCACCAAACATTCATTTAAGGAAGAAATATCTCTAATACTACATAAATTCTTCCAGAAAACAAGAAAAATGGGTTTATTCCTTAACTCATTTCATGGGCCTAGTAAATCTTTATACCAAAACTCAATAGGAAAAGGCAAATTATAGGAAAATCTGTTATGAATATAGAAGCAAAAGTCTTATTGAAAATATTAGTAATTTATAAAAAAAGGATAATACATCTTGGGCAAATTAAACTTACCTTAGGAATGCACATTTAGCTTAACATTAGCAACTCTACTGAGGGACACATTAAGAGATTATAGGGAAAATATTATAATACTATCATCTAACTACATTCAGAAAAGCATTTAATGAAATTAACATCCATTTATATTCTAAAAAATAATCTTAGCAAACTTGTAGTAGTATAGAAGCTTCCTATAAAAAAATTATAGCAAATATTACAATGATGAAATATTTAAAGTTTTCCCTTTAAGATCGAGAATCTATCACCACTTTTATTCAATATCGTACTGGAGGTCCTAGCTGGTGCATTAAGGTCAGAAAAAGATACAAAGGTATATATTTTAGAAAAGAAATAAAACCATAAAACATTATTTAAAAATAATTACATACGTAGAAAATCCAAAAGAATTTATAGATAATTTATTAGAATTAATAAGAGAATTTAGCAAGGTTGTTGAATATAAAATAAATGTATAAAACCAACTGCACTCCTATACATTAACAAAAGTAGAAACTAAAAATTTGAAAACCATTCACAGTGGCTTAAAAAAAATCAACTACTTGGCACAAATCTACAATTAATCTACGTGACTACTATGAAAAAACCATCAAGTTTTATTGTGAGGAAGTAAATAAGACCTAAAAAGATGAAGAGATATACCACATTCACGGATTAGAATACTCAGTTTTATAAAGACACCAATTTTTTCCAGGGAGAATAGGTTAACCAACAGGCCTAAATTCTTTCTCCATGAGGAAATGACCTCAAATTTACCTTCTTCTAATACCATTTCCATGGAAATATATTGGATTATACTCAATGTAAGATGTCAGCTGTATTAACAGGCAACATTATTTATTGTAAAACTGACCCCAGTTTGATGAACTGCATCTATACTTGAAGGCCTATGAATAAACCATAAATGCCTATTGAAAAACAAAGGCTGTAGCTTCCCTAAGCTTAGTATGATTCATGCAACCAAGCATGTCCTTTGGGAGACCTGACAGTTTAGTGTGAGGACTGTTACAAAACCCATATCTTACAGGGCAGAGTGGTCCACACTTACCTACCTGTCTTGTCACCTTACAACTGAACAGCTCATAAAGGGCTAAAATGTGGCCCAGCGTATCTGATGCTATTATGCTAACATACTGTATTTCCTATCCTTAAAGTTAAGTAAACCTGGGGCCAAATAACTATACATATCTTCCTCCCAAAAGGGTTTGCAGCAAGAATATACAAAGAACCTCTACAAATCAGTAAGAAAAGGTCAACCAAAAGAAAGATGGGCAAAAATCGAATTTGTACTTTATAAAAGAAGATATCCAAATATCCAGCAAATATGAAAATTTGCTGTGTCACATTAGTATTCAGAGGATTGTACAAGGTACTACTGCACAATTCTCTCCAGAAGGGCTAAAAATTTAAAAAGTCTTTTAATTGAGATAAAAGAAAATTGTAATGAAATTAAAAATACCAAGTATTGGCAAGGATATGGAGCAAAGGAGCTTTCTTATAGGGCTGATGAAAAAACTCTGGCATCATCTATTATGCTAAATTTGAAAACGTGCATATTCTATGACCCAGCATTTCCTAGGTTTATATCCTATAAAAACTCATGCTTATAGAGAATAGAATACATGTGCAAAAATGTTCACAGCAGCACTGTTTAAAATTTTCCAAATATGAAAATAACATAAATGTTCATCAGTGATAACATGGGTTTCAAAATGTGGTCTGTTCAGGCAGTGAAATGCTCCACATACACACACACACACACACACACACACACACACACACACACATACGAAATATACATGTTTAATCCTGAAACATAATACTGAACAAAACAGATACAAATATGTACATACCATATGATTCCATTTACATAAAATTAAAAACCAGTCAAAACTAAACTATATTGTTTAGGAATTCATGCCTGAAACTATAAAGCAAAGAACAAATTCATTACTAGAAAATCATGATACCACAAGAATTAGAACTGTGCCAACACCCCAGAAGCTGTCCCATTTTTATGCCCCTTCCCCCCAACCTTTTTTTTCTTCCCTAGAGATTATTGTTGGTGATATTAACAAATGTTCTTTATATTGTGTAGTCAAATGTCACAACACATGGAAGATTTGCATCAGTAGGAGAATCAATGTTTTCCAAATGAACAATGCTGTTATAAAATCACACATCAATAAAGGTTGCAGTTGACAATGCCACATAAGCTGATGTACGGTTTCAGATTCCACATAGCAACTAACTTAAACTATCATTTGTGAATTTTGGTGCAGTATCAAAGAAGACAATTTCCAACTATTTGAAAGGTATTAAAATTCTCTTTACTTTCCTAACTATATATCTGAGCAAGGTCAAATTTCCTTCATAGACTACAACTAAAACAACACATACAACAGACTGAATACAGAAATTGTTTTCTATTAAGCCAGATATTAGACACTGGCAAAAATGAAAAATGATGTCACCCTTCTTACTAAATTTTTTCGTTTTGGAAAATATAGTCATTTTCATGAAAATACTATGTTATTTATGTTAATATGTAATGCAATGGTTTAAGATTGTAATTTTAAATGAGTCAATATATATTAAAAATTTCTTAGTTTTAATTTCTAATACTGTAAATATCAATAAGTATAACTCACATAAGCAAAAGTTCTTTGGGATCCTCAATAACTTTTTAATAATTTCTTTTTATTGTGGTGAAATATACATAATATTTACCATCTTAACCATTTTTAAGTGTACAGTTAGTAGTGTTAGTATACTCACATTGCTGTCAAACAAATCTTGACAACTTTTTCATCTTGTAAATCTGAAACCCTCTCTACCCTTAAACAACTCCCCTTTTCCTCATTCCCATAATCCCCAGTAACCACTTTCTGTTTCTATGAATTTGATATCTTTAAATATCTCTTAAAAGAAGGATCATATAATATTTAGCTTTTTGTGATTGGCTTATTTCACTTAAAATAATGTCCTGAAGGTTCATCCATGTTGGAGCATGTGACAAGATTTCCTTTCTTTTTCAGACTGAATAATATTCTACTGTATGTATGTGTGTGTGTATGTGTGTGTGTGTGTGTGTGTGTGTGTATGTATACATATTTGTTTCTCCAATCATCAATCAATGGACATTTGGGTTGTTTCCACCTCTTGGCTTTTGTGAATAGTGTTGCTATGAACATGGGTATACAAAAAAATCTTTGAGATCTTGTTTTCAATTCTTTTGGGTATACAGTAGTCCCCCTTTATCTGCATGGATATGTTTGAAGACCCACAGTGGATACCTGAAACTGTGGATAGTACCAAGCCCTAAATATGCGGTACTATATTTTTTTGAGCTGACAGCCAAGATGGCTACTAAATGGCAAAGAGGCAGGTAGCATATAAAGCATCAATACACTGGATAAAGGGATGATTCACATCCTGGGTAGAGGAAGGAGGGTGTGAGATATCATTACAGTAAAAAGAATGAGGCACAATTTAAAACTTATAAATTATTTATTTCTGGATTTTCCACTTAATATTTTTGGATGACAGTTGATTGTGGGTAATTGAAACCTCAGAAAGTGAAATCACAGATAAGGGGGGGGACTATTGCATATTCAGAAATGGAATTGCTAAATCATATGGTAATTCTATTTTTAATTTTTTGAGGAACCATGATACTGTTTGCCACAGCACCATACCATTTTACATTCACACCAACAGTGCATAAGAGTTCTAATTTTTCCACATCCCCCCAACCCTTGTTATTCTCTGGGCTTTTTTGGCAGGGAGGGGATAATAGCCATCCGAATGGGTGTGAAGTGGTATCTCATTATAGTTTTGATTTGCATTTCCTAATGATTAGTGATGATGAGTATCTTTTCTTATACCTCTTGGCTATTTGTATGTCTTCTTTGGAGAAATATCTATTCAAGGCCTTTGTCTGTTTTTGAATTGGGTTGCTTAGTTTTTTGTTGTAAAGTTTTAAGAGTTCACTATTATTCTGAAGATAAATCCCTTATCAGACATATTATTTGCAAATATTTTCTTCTGTTTTGAAGAGAGGAAGCATTTTTACTCTTGATTGTGTTCTTTGATGTACAAAAGTTTTAAATTTTCATGAAGTCCAATTTGTCTATTTTTTGTTGTTGTCTTTGCCTATGGTGTCATATCTAAGAAATCATTGCCAAATCCAATGCTGTGAAGCCTTTGCCCTATGTTTTTTCTAACAGTTTATAGTTTTAGCTCTTACATTTAGGTATTTGATCCATTTTGAATTGTTTTCTGTATATGGTGTTAATTAAGGGTACAACTTCATTCTTTTGCATGTGATATCCAGTTTCCCAAAACCATTTGTTGAAAAGATAGTCCTTTCTCCATTAAGTGGTCTTGCTTTCCTTGTTGAAAAATCATTGACCTTATATGCAGAGATTTGTTTTTGGGCTCTCTTATTCTATTCCATTGGTCTATATGTCAGTCTTTATGTCAGCATCACACTGTTTTGATTACTGTAGCTTTGCAATAAGTTTTGCAATCAGGTAGAACTTTGGTTGTTTTTCAGGATTATTTTTGGCTATTTGGGGTCCTTTGAGACTCCATATAAATATTAAGATGGGTTTTTGTATTTTTTGCAAAAAAAAAAAAAAGATGACTGGGATTTTGATAGGAATTGCATTAAATAGGCAGATCTCTTTGAGTAGTACTGACATAGTAACACTATTCAGTTTTCTAAACCATGAACATGAAATATCTTTCCATTTATTTATGTCTTCTTGAATTTCTTTCAGAAATGTTTTCATCATTTTCAGTGTGTAAGTCTTTGGCCTTCTTGGTTAAGTTAATTCCTAAGAATTCTTTGTCATGCTATTGCTAATGAAATTATTTCTTTAATTTCCTATTTGGATTGTTTGTTGTTAGTATGTAGAAATGCAATGGATTGTTCTTTGTTAACTTTGTATCTGCTATTTTGCTGCACTGGTAATCAAAACCACAATGAGATATCATTTAACTCCAGTAAGAATGGCTTTTATCAAAAAGTCCCAAAACAACAAATGCATGTGTGCATGTGGAGAGATAGGAATACTCATATACTGCTAGCAAGACTGCAAACTAGTACAATCTCTATGGAAAGTAGTATGGAGATACCTCAAATAACTAAAAGTAGAACTACCATTTGATTCAGCAATCTCACTACCGGGTATCTACTCAAAGGAAAAAAAAAGACATTCTATAAAAAAGACATTTGCACTCAAATGTTTATAGCAGCACAATTCACAATTGCAAAGATATGGCAACAATCCAAGTGTCATCAATACACGAAAGTGGATTAATAAAATGTGGTATATGTATACCATGGAGTACTATTCAGCCATAAAAAGCGGTGAACTACCCTCTTGTATTATCTTGGATGGAGCTGAAGCCCATTCTTCTAAGCATCACAAGAATGGAAAAGCAAACACCACATGTACTCACTGTTAAATTGGTAATAATCAATCAAAACTTATGTGCACATATGGAAGTAACATTCATTGGGTGTCAGGCAGGTGGGAGGGGAATTGAGGGGATGGGTAAATTCACGCTTAATGAGTGCAGTGCAAGCTGTCTGGGGATGGGCATGCTTATAGCTCTGACTTGGGCAGTGCACAGGCAATTTATGTAACAAAAGTGTTTGTACCCCCATAATATTCTGGAATAAAAAAAAGAATACTCTAATCTTCAATGTCTGGCTCCTAAAATGGGAAAAAGAGATAAACGAAGGGAAAAACAAAAGCTGCTGGCCCTTTATACCCTCTGGCAGTCACTTTAGCCAGAGGAAGGAGGGGCTTACAATCATGGGGGTGGGGCTGCAGCAACAATGGCCATAACCTCTTTGTCTGCACCTCTGTGATCAGAATCAATGATCAGTCATCAGAGCACAAATTCTGATATTTGGACAAAGTCCTTATTTCCCACCTTGGCTTCTATAGAAGCTTTGTACAAGCTGCTCCAGAAACATGTGTATGGCTGTCTACCATGAAACTGGAGGGTTGGGGGATGGGTAGCCACTGTTGAGCTAAGAGCTGAAACTGACCAAAATTAACCACTATTACTAATTGCATCTTACCCTGGACAGCGTCAATAGACTCCAGGATTCCAAAGCAGTTACATCAGACAGATTCTGCCAGTGCAACTGTCATCTAGGTGGGGAGACAGATTCATGTTGCTTCCTACCCCACCATTTTCCCAGAATTCTCCACCTCCTCAAAAACTTTTAAGAGTATAAAGAGGTCCTGGGACCAAAAAGTCTGAGAATCACTGTTTTAGACAATGCAGAAATGTACATCTGGAAATTACCATATTTTAAAACAACCAAATCAACCACCTTCAGCTTTGAGTGAACCAACGCAAAATGAAGCTAATAAGACTGACTGGTGGCCTGAGTTTAAATTCTAGACTCTAAACCAAAGCACCATTTTGAGGAAGAGTCTCTATATGCCATTAAAGAATAAAAAGATTGAAAGTATGGAGGACAAAGCAATAGAGAGATGTCTGCAGGGTATATTTATATCCATGATGTTTCCTTATGGGGCCTTTTGTAGTCCTTAATTTAATTAAATATATTGTAACAATAAGTTTGCTAGAAAAACACAGAGATACGATACCCTACTTGGACTTGCAGCCCTTACTATCATACAATTATTTCTTTAAAATTTACTACTGTAGTTATAAATCAAAGAGTACCACAGATACGGTGAAATTTGAGGCCCAATGATTATGATATAGGCAGGAAAAAGGAACAAAGTAGTTGCTACAAAAAGCAACTGAACAAATATATTGGAAATTAAAGTGCTGGAAGACATTCCTCTGTGGGTTTCTTATGCTCCTATTCATCTTACCAGGTTGTCTAAGAATGAAAAACCCTGGATGCTCTTTATTCAGGCCATTTTTCACAGGTAAGAAATCAGTTTGTAGGGATAAGGTGATGTCTTCCTTTGGGACAAAGATCAGGCTTATTTAATGATTGCTAAAGAAGTGGTAGATCCACGACGCTCAGTGTTCTTCAGGTATGATGCAAACCCACTTTGTATACAGCGTCCATTTGAACATTCATGTCACCTTATGGGACTTGGTAGCATGGGGAATCAACAAACGTGCTGATGCTCATGCTGCTTGTTGTGCATTTAGTAATAAAGTCATTTTTCTCTGAACGAGGAGTCTGAAGTCTTCTTCTATCATCCATGAATAGTTAATAGGCTATCTGATTACCTGCCAAATAGGGTAAAATCCTACATCTGATACATTTTATTCACCGTGTCTATCTGAAAGCATCGTGCCTTTATTCACACATTCAGGCTTGTTTAGTATCACACACATTCAAAAGATGTGTTAATCCTACCAAAGTAGACTTAATTCAAAATAACCACATACTGTCAACAAGAGTCAGTTAAATAAGAATAATACAATTATCAAAAATTTGACTGTTTTTAACTTGTCAAAGTAATCCTTCAGTGGATTTTTTTTGTTTAAGAATGAGATGAAAGGTTGTGCGCCATAACATTATATGATTTTATACTGACTACTTTGTAAAATATTTGGTGTTAGTGAGTTTCTAACAGGGTGGGCTGGGCATGGTGGTTCACGCCTGTAAACCTAGTACTTTGAGAGGCCAAGGGGGGAGGATCACTTGAGCCCAGGAGTTTGAGATTAGCCTGAGCAATACAGTGAGAGCCCATCTCTACAAAAAATAAAAAAATTAGCTGAGCATGGTGGTGCATGTCTGTTAGTCCCAGCTACTCAGGAGGCTGAAGCAGGAGGATCACTTGACCTCAGGAGTTGGAGTTTGCAGTGAGTTATGATGACGCCACTGCACTCCAGCCTGGGCCACAGAGTGAGACCCTGTCTCAAAACAAACAAAAAATGTGTGGGAATTTTTAAAATTACTACAAACAAAACCCTCTAGCATTTTGTTAATTATTAATTAATTACAGATGGGTAAGTCAAGAGTGTGAGACTACAAAGAAAAAAATGCAAAAACTTAGAAACTTGAGAGGAGGAATATTAAGATATATAATAGTATGCTCATATTCTAAATTTGAGTTTTCTATTTATATGGAATTTGTTTTACTTAGAATGTTCAAACCACTCTTTTTCATCAACATCCAACCTATTTGCAGGAAGAGGTGAGGTAGGCCAATCATAGGTTACTAGGAAAGTTCCTATCCATTTCTGTTTCAATCATTTTGTTCTGCTGTGCAATTTTGTCCGAAAGAATATTCCTGTGGCTTTTCAGTGACACCACCTGTATCTTATATAATCCAACAAATACTGACCCAAAGTACAGGGAAGAGGAGCTACAGGCAGATGTATTTTTAAAAAGATATTAACTTAAAAATCGTGTATGTTTTACCCATGTGATTCCTTTTTATGGCTGTTTTTTTTGTTATAAACAGATGAAAATAAATTCAATTCTGTAAATTTAGTATAACTAAGCCACATATGGAATGCCATGAAGGAGAAATTATATTCACAAGGATACGTAGCATAAGAAAAGGACATAGCATTAGGGTTAAGAGCATGCCTGGGCTTTGGAGTCAGTCAGATCTGGGTTTGAATCCTAAATGTTATTTAATATGTTCTTTAAAAATAACACACACATATAGAGTCATGCACAGCATGGCATAATGATGTTTCAATCAATGACAGACCATGTAAATGATGGTGGTACTGTAAGATTATAATGTCATATTTTTACTGTATCTTTTCTATGTTTCGATATGTTCAGATACACAAATACTTACCATTGTGTTACGATTGCCTCCTGTATTTAATACAGTGACATGTACAAGTTTGTACCCTAGCAGCAACAGACTACACCATATAGCCTAGGTAAGTAGTGGGCCATACCATCTAGGTTTATGTAACTACACTCTATGATGTTTGCACAATGATGAAATCACCTAATGATGCATATTTCAGAATGTATCCTCATTGTTAAGTGACACATGACTGATATATGTATACATATACACACACACATACACATACATATACAAAAATACACACACACATGACAGCTGTTAGTTCTTTTTCTATTTCCTGGAAATATATCTTCCTTACCTATCATTTTTAATTTTAGTCATTTCAATTTTTATATAGTCTAACTTGTCTATCTTTTTGTTTGTGGTTTCTTTTGCTTCTTTTGGTTTAGAAAGTTATTTTCCATCTAGAGACCTAGTAAATATTAAATTACATTTTATTTTTTTAAAAAATAATTTCATTTATTTTATTAAATTTTTTTTTCATAAAGACAGGGTCTCACTGTGTTGCCCAGGTTGGCCTCAAACTCCTAGGCTCAAGCAATCCTCTTGCCTTGGCTTCTTGAGTAGCTGGGACTACAGGTGCATGCCACCACACCTGGCTCATTTTTTATTTACTTTTTTAATGCTTTCATCTACCTAGAATACATTTTAGTGAATGTTATGAATTAAGTTCTACATTATTATCCCAACATCATTTCCTGAATAGTACTTTGTTGTTCTGTGATGCTTTCTTTATTGTATATTAAATTATTATGCAAGTATGTGTGTGCCTGAATGAGATCATGTTTATTTCCGGGATCTACTTACTGTTTTTACCAGTACACTGCTATTTTATAATCTGCTTTAATATCTTATATGGCCAATGAAACGTCATTAATCGCTATCTTTTTAAAAAGTCCTTAAACATTTATTTTTCTAAATAAATTTTGAATCATTTTCATATCACCTCCCCAAAAATCCTGTTTGCATTTTGATTATGATAACATCAAATCTATAAAGTATCTAGGGAAGATGGATACTCTCACAATATTTAGTATTCCCATCTAAGTAAAATGATATAGGTGAAATGCCATGAAGGGCTCAGATAGTACACTGTCTTATTCAGTATATCATTTTTCAATAATTATTAGAATAAGTAAAAAGTAAAAGAGAAAATTAATATCCATGTAAAATGGCATGCATATCATTTAACATCCAGAGGTCTTTTTCCCATAATTCTAAGTATTATTGAATATATTTTAAGTATGAGATATGTTACAAATTTATAAATTAGTAAAATAAAATGGCAGGTATTCAGTTTTACAAAATAATTTAATTATGAGATCACTCTTTTCCTGGTGCATATTTAAAATATAACCAGCATGTCAAAAATTTACATAATCGTAGTTTGTATATAAAGTGAGGTACCATTATACCAAAATGGGTCTTATAAAAGAAATCCTTTTTTATAGTAATACCCATGTGAAGAAAGAAAGATCCACACAGAAGCCATATAAAAATATTAATGAAAGAGAAATGCTGATCTAGGAATGTTAACCATGGGAAAATTATATTTTTAGATACTTCCCAGAGAAATATTCAACTTATATATTAATAACAATAGAATACAATAAATCATATATTAATATAATATCTAAGGATAATACTTAGACCATTTTACCCAAACTTTCTGCAAATTTTGGCCTTTATTGGACAAGGCTAAATCAAATTGAATAATGGATGCAACTCTTGGCTAAGTGATGTAACAGATTTTTTTTTTTTTTTTTGACACAGTCTCACTCTGTTGCCCGGGGCTAGAGTGCCGTGGCATCAGCCTAGCTCACAGCAACTTCAAACTCCTGGGCTCAAGCAATCCTATTGCCTCAGCCTCCCGAGTAGCTGGGACTACAGGCATGTGCCACCATGCCTGGCTAATTTTTTTCTCTCTATATATATTTTTAATTGTCCAGATCATTTCTTTCTATTTTTTAGTAGAGACAGGGTCTCGCTCTTGCTCAGGCTGGCCTCGAACTCCTGACCTTGAGCGATCCACCCGTCTCGGCCTCCCAGAGTGCTAGGATTACAGGCGTGAGCCACCGCGCCCAGCTGATATAACAGATTTTATGATGTTGGGATGCTGACTTGGTCTTTCCTTCTCAACTGAAATTTTTCTTTTCTCTCTTTTTTTTTAGATTTTTAAAGGGCTGATTTATTGAAGTATAATTCACAACAAAATTCACCTGCTAAAGTACACAGTTAATACAAAAGCCTACAGTCATGGAAACAACTTAATATTTCTAACCTTACTCAGTTCTCTAATTTGAGCCAATAATTACCAGCTTACTCTCACTCTTTCCCTAACTCCATTTCAGCCCTTTTGCTCACTGAATATATTGATTATAACAGCAAATAAAAATGGTTTGTCTAAATAATTTCCCAACATGGATCATTTGGGGAGATCATATACATTTCAAAATAAAGCCTAAATTGATACAATGCAAGTTAATTCAGTAAAATATGTGACTTTATCTCTATAGATCACATTCATAGAGTTTTGAAGGGAAGAAAAATAGATTAAAGAACTAATGAACTGGCTTCACAGAATTTTTGTTTTTTTCCCCTAAGAATTTTTTTTATATGTTGGTAGTCTTATGATCAAAATTCATATAAACAAAACAGAAAATATAATGTCTGAAGATATCCACAGAGACAATTGCAACCTCTAAACAACAGGTTTTTCAAGTCAATGAGTATAAGTTTTTTACCGTTTTTACCCTTGGATACACTGCTGGGACATAAACTTTTCCTGTTATCATTTGGCTCTATAATTCGAGAAATAATTATCTACCTAATAGCTGTCTGTTTAACAGAATGTTTAAAAATGTTTCAGTTACACTCTTCTGTCTAAACAGGCAACCTGCCTTGATTTAAAACATTTGACACTCTCTTTCTAGGAATTGTCATATGGCCCAAATTAGCTTATTATTAGCTTTGTTGTCATAAAAAGAGGATAAAAAAGTATAGGAAAAATCTTTCTCACCCTTCCTCTTTATTTTTGTAATTATCATGAGCAATTTGATTTATTTGCCACTGAATTTGTTTACCTAGGAAAATCATATACAATGTTTAGGCTACAAATTAAGTGTTGGGTAGTTACGCTTAACAACAAGCAAAAGCTTGCAGTGAAAAGTAGAGGCACAAATACATCGCAAGCTTTACTTACACTACAGTATTTTTAAAGAAACACATTTCTTCACCTTGAGTAAAATGTAAAAGTAGCCCATAGTTGCGAAACTTTGTATTAATGCTTACTATGACATACTAGTTAATTGAACGATTCTTAATTAAATATGCCCCACCAAAAAACCTCACCAAATTGCATTTGCCACCAAATGACTAACATGTACACAACAGTTGGAAACTGTCAAAATATTTTACAGCTCAATTGTAATTACCAACCAAGTCTAAGCATGCCCTGAGTGGGCGTTAACCACATTTTAGGGGATATAAAACATTAAAAAGCACTTTTTTGTGGTCTCTAATTTATTCTTTTAAAACTCCTGACTAACTCCAAATATTTTTATTATCTTCAGTGAAAAATCAGCAAAATATCAATATGAGACATAATGCTTTATCATTTTCATAGATCCACTAGTGAGAAGTGCCTTTAAAAGATCATTTGGCTAATCTCTTACCATTATAATTGAATATATTGATTATTTGGTTATTCGTCTTTAAAAATATATTAAGTGATCTTAAGTCATAAATGTTTTCTGTTGTCATTATCACAATAGATGTAGCCAAAAATAAATGGGAAGGTGTAATTAGGGAAAAGTGTCAATATGGAAATACAGCTGGTGAGTTTCCAGAGGGGAGAATGCAAACATCGCTTGCCATTTGAAGTAGGACAGCATCCAGCCACTCTTCCCTCCTCACCAGGAAGTGTACAGCTTGAGGCTTTGTGATTATCCACACTTGGCATCTCTTAGCAATAGAAAAGAAGTGGATTAATTTTTATTACCAATCACAAGCACAGGTGGAATACTACTCCCACCAGGTATTATATGCATACACTATTCTTACTATTAGTTGGGGACAGAAATAGGAAGTAGAATATACCATGGAACATATAAGCTTGGTTTTTCTGAGTTCCCTAACTTTATATTTTTTCCTGAGAGGTATTTATCAGTGGAGACTTTTTAAAAAGTAGATGAATAATGAGCTTAGACTATTCCAGTGCTTCAAATTTAAAATGAAATTATATTTAAATACACTTTAAAATATAGCTACAGATACACAGGAAGATTCAACTAGTTTTATCTCAACCTAAAAGATGGGCATATAAGTATTAGTTGTAAATAATTTTCATCTTTTTATAAAAATTCCGTTGAAAATCACAACATAGGATTTAATGGTACTCTCTAAAGAAAAAGTGTCTCTAAAAGTTAATCTAATATCAAATAACTCATAAAGTAGAGATGATTTTTTCAGTCCTCCAACTCCTTTAACATATATGGTCTATCCAGTGGTTTTCAACATTTGCAGCTTCCATCTCACCAAGTACATTATTAAAGAACCTAGATGTCACGTAGAATAAAACAATTTTTAAAATCCTAATACTTTTCTCCAGAAAATACATTTACGTATGTTTCACATATAAGAAAGTTTTTTAAAAAAGTACGCTCATCTCATTGAAAAGTCTTCCTAAGTTTTGGAAAAACGTTACCTCTCTTCCCCAATACATACACATGCTAGATACCTCAGTTCAAGAGTACTGTGAAAACGCAGACAAATTTATCAATGATAAGAATCCTAAATTTTTCTTCTTTTTCAATCCTCACTAACTCTTCACACTCCACCCTAAGGATATGAAAGTTGCTAAGAAGTAGAGGAAAGGTTAAAAATAGCTCCATGGCCAAGAAAATGATCTAATGCCTTTTTCGGAGGTCAAAATCCAGAATATTAGTAACAACAAAAAGAACAGTAATAATCACTTACAGAACTTTTCTGAGTACTTTACATATATTAATGTGTTTAATCCTCACAACAGCCCAATAAGCTAAGCACTATTATAGATGAGCACACTGAGGGACAGAGGGGTTAAATAAGTTGCTGTAGTTAACAGGCATAGTCTATGGTCTTGGCAGTATGATTCCAGGCAGAATATGCAACTCACTTTGTGGTATGATCTTAGGCTGTCAAGTATCTTAGGCAACTCAGGACCTCAAAAAACAATTCTCTCTGTAGCTGATTTAGAATTGAAATTTTACCTGGAAAAAATACCATACCAGAACCAGGGACCTAAATTCTATCTCAGGCTCTGCAGTTTAAAAAGCCGTGTGATATTAGCCTAATAATATATTCTCTCTGGGTTTTGGTTTTATCATTTGTAAAACAAACAAACAAGAGTTGGATTAAGATTGATTTATTCAATTAAAACGTACTGAGCACCTATTAAATGCAAGGCAATATACATTACTGAGAATCTGTTTTAAGTCATCTAACGTCCATATTCCTAGTTAGTATCTTGTAGGAGGACCCTGAGATATTTTACCTTGTACCTTAAAACCTGGCATGCTTTTAAGGATGAAAGAGATGAAACTGAGCCTAAGAAGTTTAATGATTTGTCCCATAAGGAAATTTAAGGTAAAATGGCATAAGACTCTGCTATTCTAATTTTACCAAAGCCATTACAAGAAACAATGTAGCGTAGTTTTTTTGTCATTCAACAAAAATTTACTGAACATCCATTAGATGTCAGGATTGGTAATACATTAGCAGGCAAAACAAGTCCCTTTCTCATGGAGTTTATAACACTTGTCATTAAAGGAAGAGCTTGATAAGTGGTTAAAGACTTTATTTAAAAATACGACATGATGGTTTAAGTCACAAAAACATCATTAAAACAGATTTTTTTCCCTAGCCAGATTTCCATAGAAGCTTTATCCAACTTTCCACAGCTACTTTTGAGAGATGACTCTTTAAAGCCAAACTCATTAGGATTAAGATTTAAGTATAACAGTTTTACTATAGTACAGTACAAACTATGTAAACTGAGTTACAGGTACACAATAACATATTTACTCATTAACTTGGCACAGGTTTAAGGTATTAAATCAGTTTCTTCAAGCACCTACAATTTCATTCCAGTTTGAAAAACAAGTAGTCAGCTTCTAAATTAGTACTTTCCAAATGTGTTGGCAATCAAATTCATCTGGAGTAAGGGGATCCTTGGGTGGCACTTAGATTAAAATACAAATTCTGTGATCCTGCCCTTGAAAATTCTGATTCAGAGGGTAAGGAGTGGGCCCCAGGTAATTCTGATGTAGCTGGGCAACCATGTCACAGTTCATTTTTGCAAGTTTCCATTTCCACCTTCTGACCCCAAACACGTTTTCCTTTTAGTACTCAGAGAACCAATTCTGTTTAGGTATAAAACTTCTGCTTAGTTTCTAGTCATAAGTCTATCAGTAAGCTGACCTACCTTGGCTCCTAGACTTTGCTCACAAGAATTTAAGCATAGCAATGAGTTCAATTCTTTTGAGTTAAATATTTAATTTAGTGCATATAATGTATGCATTCAATAAAAATGTATTAAGACACTACTACTATCTGCCAGGCACTGGTCCTAGGTACTGGGATATATCAATGATATATCAGCTAAAGCAAAATAAATTCCTGACTGGGGAAGAATACACATCATTTTTAAGTGCACATGGAACATTTACCAAGACAATCATATTCTGGGCCATAAAACAATTCTTAATAAATTTTAAAAAATTAAATCATGAAATATATTCTCTAACCACCATGGAAAATTAGAAACCAAGAAGAGAAAGATATTTTGAAAACTTCCAAGTATTTGGAACTAAATAATACTTCTACATAACCTATGACTCAAAACAAAAATAAAAAAATTAAAAATAACTAGAAAGAACTATTTTGATCTCAATGAAAATGAAAACACAACACCACAACAATATCAAAACTTGTGCAGCTAAAGCAAGTCTTACCAGGACATGTATAGCACTGAACACCTTCATTAAAAAAGAATAGACCGGGCATAGTGGTTCACACTTGTAATCCCAGCACTTTGGGAGGCCGAGGCTGGAGGATTGCTTGAGGCCAGGAGTTCAAGATCAGTCTGAGTAACCCATTGAGACCCTGTCTCTACAGAAAATAGAAAAATCAACCGGGCATGGTGGTGTTGTGCCTGTAGCACCAGCGGCTTGGAAGGCTGAGGCAGGAGGATCGCATGAGCCCAGCCCAGGAGTTTGAGGCTACTGTGAGCTATGATGACACCACCGCATTCTCACCCAGGCAACAGAGCAAGAACCTGTCTTGAAAAAAAATAAAAAATAAAAAAATGTAACTCTCAAATTAATTACCTCAGTCTCCACCTTAAGACACTAAGAAGAAGAAAGGAAATAATAAAGATCAGAAGAAGTCAATGAAATAGAAAACAAAAAAACAATACAGAAAAATCAATGAAACCAATAGCTAGGTCTTGAGAAAATAACAAAATTCATAAACCTCTAGCCAGAATTATCAGGGGCAAAAAAAAAGAGAGAGAAGACACAAATTACCAATATCAGAAATAAGAGAGGCACTGATATCACTACAGATTCTACAGATATTAACAAGATACTAAAAAATTATATGCAACTTTATGCCAATAAATTTAACAACTGAGATGAAATGGACAAATTCCTTGAAAGACATAAACTACCAAAACTGTCTCATGAAAAAAGAGATTATCTAAACAGTTCTATATGAAAGAAAGTTAACTTATAGCAGAAAACTTTACCCCAAGGAAAACTCCTGGACAACATGACTTCATTGGTTAATTCTCCCAAATATTTAAGGAAAAAATAAGCCCAACTCCACACAAACTCTTCCACTAGATGCCGGTAACATTTCCCCTCCTCCAGTGTGACAACTAAATAAAAATCACCTATAGACATTGCCAAATGTTCCTTGGGGACAAAATCATCCCCAGTCAGGACCTACTGCTAGAGAAATTAAAGTTAACTTGTAGGAAATAAAAAACAATGCAAAAACTTCTTACCCAAAGACATGAAAATAAATTCAATCTAGTGGAGGGACAACTCCCCTCCCACATCAGCACCACCAAAAAGTCAGTTTTGTATCCATTTGTAAATTCATTTCAATTTTCCTGATGTATAAATGTGTCTGTTTTTAGGACTCTTATTTGAATGGATTATAACATTTTTCCATTCCTTCATTTAGAAATGCATTTTAAAAGTCTTTGACACATGTTCATATTATGTTTGTAAGAATTATGAAAAAACCTTTTATGAAAATTATTTTTTTAACATAATTGAAAATCAATGAATGTAATTCATGGTATTGAATGATCAAAAAAGAAAAAATATATGATCATCTCAATAGGTGCAGAAAAAGCATTTGACAAAATCCAATATCCATTCTTCACAGAAATTATTAGCAAACTAGGAAAGTTCCTCAACCTAATAAAGGACATCTATTGAAAACCTAATACTATACTTAATGGCAAAAGACCAATGTTTTCCCACTGAAACAGGAACAAGGCAAGGAAGTCCACTCTCACCACTTCTATTACACATTGTGCAAGAGAGGTTCCAGCTAGTGAGATAAAGCAAGAAAATAAAATAAAAGTCACCATATTAGAAAAGAAGAAGTAAAATGATCTTTATTTGCAGACTTGATCATTTATGTATAAAATTCAATGGAACTCACAAAAATTTTACTAGAACTAGTAAGTAAAGTTCAGCAAGGTTGTAGGATAAAATATCAACAAAAAATCAATTGTATATCTGTGTACTACCAACAAATACAATCATTGGAAATTAAAAATTTTTTTAATTACTTACTTCCTCTTCTAGAAAGATGAAGTGGACATACTTTTCCCTATCCCTTCCTTTAAATACAAACTAAAACTCTGGACGTATATAAAATAAATGTAAGGAGATTCTCAAAAGCAGAGAGAAGAAGGGAGACTGGCTAGAACCTTTAGCACTTAAGGAACGATACGATGGCTTCCTTCAGTTTTCTTTTTGCTTTATATATGCAAAAGAAAGAAAAGAAGCTGGTTAAGTCAGAAATATCAATGTGTCCAGGAAAAAAGCCCTGTTCAACAAAAGCTTATTCTGGCAGGGACGGTGGCTCACACCTGTAATCCTTGCACTCTGGAAGGCCAAGGCAGGAGGATCGTTTGAGGTCAGGAGTTCGAGACCAGCCTGAAGGAGACCAAGATTCTACAAAAAATAGAAAAATTAGCCAAGTGTGGTGGTGTGCACCTGTAGTCCCAGCTACTTGGTAGGCTGAGGCAGGAGGATCTCTTGCACCAAAGAGTTTGAGGTTGCAGTGAGTTATGATGACACCACTATACTTTAGTCCAGGCGACAGAGTGAGACCCTATCTCAAAAAAAAAAAAAAAAAAAAAGTCCTATTCTCTCCAGCCAAAGAATCAAGAAAAGTGTAGCCTAGCAAGACAGAAAACTTTTAGACAATAACCACTAACTCAAGCCAAATTCCATTGGCTTGAGTTTCTATTCTCTCTTGCTTATACTCCTGCCCTCTCCAAACATTTTCACAAAAGTGAGAGTGATCTTTTCAACCAAGTATTTGATGACATCATTCCCCTGCTTAAAACTCCTTAATAGAATCCCACGTCCTTGGGATAACATGGCTTTCAAAGGCCTTGCATGATCTAGTCCCTGCCTAGTTCTTAGTTTCATCTTATACTATTCATCCCCCTTGCTCATCCTGCTCTAGCCACATGCGGCCACCTGTTCCTTGAATGTGCCAAACTCCACTAATATGGAAACTATGGCTGTCCTTTCAGCATAAAGTGCCCCTCATCCCTTCGCTGTCCTACTGGCTAATCCACAGTCATCTTTCAGATCTCAGCAAAAATGTCACTCGAAAAGAAAAGCTTTCTATGACTTCCAATATTAATTTACATACTAAGACCTTCACACTTGTTTCCTCTGTTAGGGAAGCTCTTTTCCCATATCTTTATATGGCTCACTCCTTGACGCCATTTAGGAATCTACACAAATATCACCTTCACAGAAAGAACTTCAATGACTACTTAAAATACCATCCTTTTGGCACTCTTTAACCTCTTACTTTGCTTTATTTTCTTATCAAATCTGAAATTATATTCCTTAATTATTTGTTTGCTTATTTGTAATCTTACTAACTCTCTAGAATGTTAACTCCCCAAGGACAGGCATTTGTCTTGTTTCCTATCTGTCCACATTTCCTGGCACACAGGAGGACTCCAAAAATCTGTACCATGAATTTAGGAGATCATTTTTGTAGGGAAGAGAGATAGATAAATAAACCATATTAATGAGGGATGAAAAATGAGTAAGTGGCATAAAGGATGGCGTGATGATACCTACTTTGGCAGTCCAGGAGGGATCACACAGAAGGAGGCATTTGAGTTAGATTTTTAGGAATGTATAAGAGTATATCCACTGGAAGCTGCAGTGGTAATGAGGGGTATTCTAGGCAGAAGGCCTACAGGCATACTCATAAAAGAATGGAAAGCATGTGAAGGGAACTGTAAATACCTGAGAAAGACCACTGCACAGGGTTCAGGTGAGGAAATGTTCAGAAAATTTCACCTGCTCAAGATGTCCCCTCCCCTATTACTACCAAACCAGTAAGATAGAGGGTTCAAATGTCATTTCCTCCATGAAATCTTTCCTTTCTCTCAACTTCCATACCACTTTCTATATATCACAGTTTCTTAGGGTAATTTCCTCTATATGTTCTATTTTATGGTTATTTGATTACTGTACATGTATTATTTCCCCCATAAGCCTTTATATGTTGGTTGTATTCCAAAGAGCACAAAGAAACCAAAACACAGAAAAATACATGATTATTTCTTAGATTAGGTGGGTGGTGATGGAAGGAAGATACATATTATTAGGTTTTAAAAGATCACTACAAAATTACAGAAGGGGGTGGGGACCTATTTAAAAACTTTGTATTAGATGAAGAAACTATGGCTGAAAATCCATAATTGGAGTAATAGACCTTTTGGGGTAATATACCTTTTGACTCAGTATGTTTAGATTTTTCCTCTTTATATCAAAATTGTTAATTACTTATTTTTAATCATTTATTAATACCTCTATTATTTTCCTCTTAGATGCATTCATTCCTTTACATATTTTAAAATTAGAGTATAGGCATTACAGGAGTTAACTATCATACAGATTCACATTGATATAAATTTATTATGAGGATACGATGTTAAGTTTGAACAGTGTAAATATTTTAAACCTACAGTGTTCCTTTAAGACTTAGCACATAATTTTAATAAACTGAATGGATATAACCATTTCATTCTTTATTTTCCTCATAAACTTCCATACTAAGCCCTCTAAAGAACTTTCAGTTATTAATAGTTGAAGCATAAAATTATCCTTTTGTTTTAAATGCTTCTTTATGCATTTTTGTTCTTTTTACAGCTCAAAGATTACTCATTACCACAAACTACAATAGCTCACTTAGGGGACTAATACTATCAGGAACCAGAGTACACTGATGCCAAATTAGCCAATTCTTCCAGGATGCACATTGAGTATGTAATAGACTCCAGGGATTAGATCTGATTTTAAATTAAATCACCTAAAAAGAGAACCTATATGACAAATTAATATTCTTTTACAAATAAACCAATTTCCTTTGTACATGAAACAAAGCAAAATATAATGAAGTGATTTATATGCAGTAATTGTTTAAAAATGTTTCACATATACTAGTCAGAAATTAACTATGGTTTTACCATACATATGATTGTTTTGGAGTCTTACCTCTTGTTACTTTCTATTTAGAATCCAGCAGAATAATTTTTATGTATTATAATATTCCCAATTTTAACTATTACAGCCCAAAATGGAACAAGTAAGATGACAGAAAGAACTAGGCTTCACAAAATCATTTAGTAGTATTAATAATTCTGATTTTCCTAATGATATCCATTTAGCCATCCACATTTTTGAAAATATATATACATTTTTAAAACTATATCTTTGTAATATCAAAGGAAAAATGTTAAGCAGTTTATTTAAAGAACAGTGATTTTAAAATTGCAAGATAATTTCATCACAATTACAAAAGACCTACAGGTCTATAACTATTTTTACTCTTCCCCTTCCATGTTTTTGACATTTCAAAACTTTTTTCTTTTCTTCCCCCTGTTCCCCATAGACACTCCCTTTGGGCAACAGTGCATCAAAAATCCTCCCATGATCAGTTGACTACACCTGTTGCTTTTTTTCACTGTTAGAAATTTCTGCCTTAATCCTATTTGATTTTATTCAAGCAAAGGTCATCCTAAATTCAACAAATGGACAAGCCAATGGCAAAGCACACTGCTGAACACCTGAAAAAAATGCTGTCGCGGAACACGTAAGTGTAATATGCTCACACTGTCTCAGAAGTACTTGATTTATCATTTAGTCCTCCAATCTTGAAGCTGTATAATTAACACATTTGCTAAACATCATAATAACTATAATAATGATCTTGATTCTTGGCGGTACAGTTTCTTTTTTTTCTAAATTCAGCTGAATGTTCATATTCAGAAGCATGAATTAACTCAGAGGATCTACTCTAACCCTATTATCACCCTTAGTTTTGGCAAATATAGCCCCCTTTTTTTGGTTCCTCCATAAAATGGCATCTCCAATTTCTTTTAATTCTCCAAATCTGTCAAATGAAGCTAAATTATTGTATTCAACATTTAAAAAGTTCCCAATTCCAATAAATAGCAAAATAGATGGGTTCAGTTGTGCCTGAAAACACTTCTGAACACACAATGATTATGAACTATAGCTATAATACATTATGCCACTGGCCTTTTTCTCTATGCTAAATATAGCTCAAGTATATAATTTATTGCCATCCATATATATCTGACCTAAACTAGGAGACATTAATAGGAAGATTAAAGTAAGAATGAAAATAAACTTAACTAAAGAAAGATTTATGAGGTGAAGATAATTATTTTTAATATGCTCATAACTCACCATGACTAAAACATGGTAATACTTACTCACACATGCTTATGTCCAAGTTAAAAAAGATGCTTGCCAACTTAGGATGAACTGAGCTCAATTAGTTTCAACCAATCAAGGAAAAAGCCACAGTTATTCCTACGGCTTAACAGGGAAAAGAAATCTTTTCAATAAATCACTGTGTTGTTGGCTTTCAATGAGCTTTTCAGTATAAGGCCAAAATGAATAAAATACTTTAAAGAAATCACTTGACTACTTACCATATAAACTCAAACAGCTGATAAAACACCTTGTTACTGTTTCATAATATAAAATAAACACCTATTTTCTTTACATATTTTCTTTTTTTTTTTGAGAGACGGTCTCACTTTGTCTCCCAGGCTAGAGTGCAGTGGCGTCATCATAGCCCACTGCAACCTCAAACTCCTGGGCTCAAGCTATCCTCCTGTCTCAGCCTCCTGAGTAGCTGGAACTATAGGCATGGGCCATCACACTCAGCTAATTTTTCTGTTTTTTATAAAGATGAGGTCTCATTCTTGCTCAGACTGTAAAGATATATTTTCTAAAAACATATTTTAATGTATAGTTTTGTCTTGATGGCAAAATATGAGTATAAATATAAACTGATAACATCATTTGTCATCAAGCTTATCAATACATTTTATATAATTTCTCAAATCCTATTAGACAAAACTAAAGATAAAATTCAGAGAAAGAATACAAAAATAAAAGAAAAAACTTCCCTATTTTTAAGATACCTGCCATTAAAAAAAAGTCTGTGTTTAGTAAATCAGTTTTGTTCATTGAATTATATTTTCTCAACAATGCAATTTTAGAATAAATATTTAGTCTTCACTTTTTATTTTTCTTAAATTGGAAGTAGCTTATTAGACCACGACATCTCTGTTACCCAAGCTTGGGTCTAAGTAGTTAATGTATTAGCAAAGTTTACTATCTAACGGAGGCTTTCCAAATCCTATTTTTATAAATAGAAGACTCTTTTTAGCAAGTTTTTAGTCAGTAAATCTGTTCTAAAACTGGTGTTTGCCTGAAATGTAGCACATTTATATATAATGAACGGCCTAACCTTTCTCTCAGTTTCTTTATGTGTAAAATGGGGACAACAGCACCCACCCTATCTACTTCACGGTTCTGTATAGAGAATAAAATAAGTCATGCATATTCAGTGTTTTGGAGACTATAATCTTATAAATGTAAGTAATTGTTATGATACATAGGGAACTTCTGCCAACTGAAAATTTGGGAAATAATATTACAGACAGAGTGAAAAACAAACAGGAAGTTCCTGAGACTAGAATGAGCTGGGCATGTTTGAGGACCAGAAGAGCAGTATGGCTGTAATGGAATAAAAAAGGCAGTGAGTGGAAGGAAACAAGGGTGGAGAGAAAGAGAGGGACCAGGTTCATAGGGCCTTATAGGTCATGGTAATCTACTCTCTAGGTTATGGGAAGTCACTGGTGGGTTTTGAATATGGGAGGGACATATCTGATTAATGATTTTAAAAGGTCATTCCAGTGAGACTTCTGGTTCTAAAAAACACTCTGGAGACCTTTCCACTGCAAAACAATTAAGATACTGCATAAAATATAGATTTTTATTGAATTGTTGAGCACTTTTTTTTTGAGACAATGTCTTGCTCTGTTGCCTGGGCTAGACTGCTGTGGAATCTGTGGTCACCATAGCTCATTGCAACCTCAAATTGCTGGGCTTAAGCTCTGTCGCACAAGCTGGAGCGCAGTCGCCTGCTCATAGTTCACTATAACTCGAACTCCTGAACTGAAGCAATACTCCTGACTCAGCCTCTCAAGTAGCTGGGACTATAGGTGTTTGCCACCATGCCTGGCTAACTTTTGTTATTTTTTGTAGAGATGAGGTCTCACTATGTTGCTAGGGCTTGAACTCCTGGCCTCAAGTGATCCTCCCACCTTGGCCAGTATTTTTTAAATAAAGGAAAACATGAGAGGGGACTAGTAAGTTCTTATGAAAGACAAGGATTGTACAGGACAGAAAAATGGTTTTGTGCATATTTTGGTGTGTATCTTTTACAGTACGTAAATACATAATTTTAAAATTAGCATACCTCTACAATCAAGAAATCTTATGCCTAGGTATATATCTTAGCACAGTGGCTCTCAGTACTGGCAAGACATTAAAATCATCTAGATAACTAACAAAACAAAACTGATGTCCAAATCTATTCCTAGAAATTCTAATTTACTTGTCTGGGATAGGTCCAAATATGGATATTTTTTAAAAGTGTCCCAGCTACAGCTGAGAACCACTACCCCAAGAAAATCTGTATACATGTATATCAAGAAATATATAAAGAATATTCACAGCACCATTATTTCTAATAGCAGAATTTTTGAGGGAAAATCCTTACCTCTATCACTGAGATAATGGATAAATTATGGTAAACTCTTGCAATGGAATGTTATACAGCAGTAAAAATGAACAAACTATAGCTATGTGCAATGACATGGTTAAATCTTAGAAATATATTAATAATACTGAGTAAATAAAAAGAGGTCTATTTAAAGTCTAATGACATTTGTGTAAACATCACAAATAAGGAAAATTAAAAATTATTTAGGTATACAAGATAATGACATTTCATTTTTGTAAAGTTTGAAAAACCATATTGTTTAGGGAGTTCATACATACAAAGGAATGGATGGCAACTATATGGGATGGGTGGGTCACAGGTGGAGGGATAGGGTAGAAGCATTACAAGTAGATTTGACATTATTGGTAATGTTTTAGGTCTTAATGATGGGTGGTGTCCATCTTGCTATAATCCATAACTTATATATATATTTCATATATTCTTTTGCATGTATCAAATATCAAATAATAACAATTTTTAAAGAGATTCTAGTTACTGTGCAGAAAACAGACTTTGGATAGGGTATATAAATAGAAGCAGAAAGAAATATTAGAAGGCTACTGGAATAGCCCAAGAGAGAGTTAAATATAGATTATATTATATTAAGTGGAGTGGAAAAGATGGTGAGAAGTGGTCAGATTTAGAATACATTTTGAATAGGCAGATAAAGAAACTTTAACTAAAAAAAATAATTAGAATACATTTTGAAAAGTAGAGCTTCTAGGACTTACTGATGGATTGGAGAGTCTGTGCTGTTCAGTACAGTAGCCACTACTCACATCTGGCTATTAAAATTAAATTTAATTTAATTTAAAATTAAATTATTTAGTCAAACTAACCACATTTTAAGTGCTCAAAAGCATATGTGGCTAGTGAGTACTATATTAATATAGATTATACAACATTTCCATCATCACATAAAGACCTATTTTGAACTAAGATAGATAGTGTGTGGAAAAGAGAGGAGAAAAAAATGGCTCGTAAGTTTTCTACCAGAGAACTGGGCGAATGGCAGTGCCATATAATGAAAGATGAGGAAAAATACAGAAATAGCAAATTTGGAAGGAAAACAGAGTTCAGTTTTGCACAAGGAGAAATGCTGAGTAGGTAGAGCTCAGAGAAAAGTTGGACCTAGAGATACAAATTTGGAATATATCACTAAAAACATCATTTTAAATCACAGGATTAGATTTGACTGCAAATGGTACAACCCCTTTGGAAGGCCTTTTAACAATGACTGTCAAAATTACAAAGGCATTTTACGCTTTGACTCACTTCAGGAAATTTATACAACATATATGAAATAATATTGTACAAGGTTATTCATTGTAGCATTGCTCACAATAACAAAAGACTGGAAACAATATCATCTATGAGTAACTGGCTAGATAAATTATGGTATATCCACATACTGGAATAGAGATGTAAAAAGAATGAAGAAGCTCTCTACATATTAAAATGAAAAGATTTCCAAGATAACTGTCAACTGAAAAGAGCAAAATTAAGAGGGGAGAAGTGTTTACAGAATGTTACCTTTGGGGCAAGAAAGGGAGTAACAGAATAAATGTTTGGATTTGCTTGTAACCATTAGGAGATTATGCAAGAAGCTAA
Source organism: Avahi laniger (assembly GCA_963575035.1). Taxonomy (NCBI): domain Eukaryota; kingdom Metazoa; phylum Chordata; class Mammalia; order Primates; family Indriidae; genus Avahi; species Avahi laniger. The sequence continues at coordinate 36,259 of CAUYSK010027213.1, read as the reverse complement.
TAAAACTGGTTATCATTATGAAGCTTGAGTGGAAAGGGTGATATGTGGTGAATGGAACAGGGATGGGGAGCAAGACTTCCCCATGGGTATCCTTTTATATTCTTTTGATTTCTGAATCATGTTACTATATTATCTAGCTAAAAAAGTTTTGAAAGGAAAAAGTAACAGCTACATTAAATGGTGCTGAAGGGATCAATAAGATAAGGACTAAAACGGACCACTGAATTTGGCAAGATGCAGGTGACTTTAACCAGAGAGGTTTCAAAAAAGGATAGAGGTAGGAAGAAATGCCTGTCTGGAGCAGATGAAAGGAACTAGAGAGAACCTCCTGTCAGATCAGAGGCGGCATTAGATTCTCATAGGAGCACAAACCCTATTGTAAACTGTTCACGCTAGGGATCTAGGTTGCATGCTCCTTACGAGAATCTAATGCCTGATGATCTGAGGTGGAGCTGAGGCGGTGATGCTAGTACTAGGAGCAGCTGCAAATACAGATTATAATTAGTAGAGAGGTTTGACTATACAGAGACCATAATAAATCAATTGCTTGCAGACTCGTATCAAAATCCTATCAGTGAGTGGCAAGTGACAAGCTGCATCTGGTGGCAGGCTTTACGTCAGAATCCAACACTTAATCTACACGTGGCCTGCCCATTATTTTATTTACTACTTCCATCCGCACCTCTTTCCTGCACTGCACACTTGTCTCAGTCACAGTCTTGGTAAGCCCACAAGCTAACCCTAGCAAAAATGAGTAAAAAACAAACGTTGCTGGAGAGCTTCTTTGAAAAGGGGGAAAGACCCAATGATGAGACAGCAGAAGACTCTAAGACTGCCAAAAAAATGAAAGCTGAATTTAAAAGAAAATACCAAGAGTCTTACTTAAATTACGGGTTCATTGCAACAGGTGATTCACATTCTCCAGGCCTGCTTCGTGTAATATGCAATTGGCTATCCAATGAAGCCATAAAACCTTCGAAACTGCTTTGGCACATGGAGACCAAGCACTCTGCATTAAAAGACAAGCCTTTGGAGTTTTCAAAAGAAAAAATGTGAACACAAAGAACAGAAGCAATTATTGAAGACCACCACTTCATCAAATGTGTCTGCACTGAAAGGATCATTCTTAGTAGCTAACCGCACTGCCAAAGCTAAGAAGCTCTTTTCTATTGGTTGATTCTGCTGCTGAGGACATTTGCTGTGAACTTTTAGGAGAGGCTGCAGTTCAAAAAGTGGCACATGTTCCTCTTTCAGCTAGCACCTTAACTAGAAGAACTGATGAAATAGCGGAGGATATTGAGGCACGACTGTTAGAGAGGATTAATGAATTACCATGGTATGCAATCCAGGTTGATGAGTCTAGCAATGTTGACAACAAGGCAACAATGCTTGTTTTTGTACAATATATTTTTCAGGAGGACATGCATGAGGATATGTTATGTGTACTTTTGTTGCTAACCAACACCACAGCTGCAGAACTATTCAAGTCTTTGAATGATTACATATCAGGAAAACTGAACTGTTTGTTTTGTGTCAGTATATGCATAAACACAGCAGCTGCCATGATTGGACAGCTTTCTGGTTTCACTACTTGGGTCAAGGAGGTTGCTTCTGAATGTGAGTCTATGCACTGTGTCATCCATAGAGAAATGCTGGCTAGCCGAAAAATGTCACCTGAACTAAACATTTTGCAGGATGTGATTAAAATTTTCAACCACATTAAAGTGCCTGCCCTTAACTCACATCTGTTCACACAGCTCTGTGAGGAGATGGACGCAGAGCATACGCGTCCTCTTTTACACACAGAAGCGAGATGATTTTCTAAAGGTAGATCACTGGCCAGAGTTTTTGAATTATGAGAGCTGCTCCAGAGATTTCTTTTAGAAAAACAGTCACCACTGGCAGCACATTTCAGTGACACACAATGGGTCACAAAACTTCCTTACTTGTGTGACATATTCAACCTGCTCAATGAATTCATCTGTCACTTCGATGGAGAACTACAACTGTGTTCAAGTTGGCAGATAAAGTAGCTGCATTCAAAGCCAAACTGGAATTATGGAAGCAATAAGTGAACACTGGGATTTTTGAGATGTTTCAAATATCAGCAGAGATTTTGCAAGAGACTGAGCCAGGGCCTTCTTTCGCCCAGCTGGTGCATGATCACCTATCTCAGCTTTCAAAAGAGTTTGAGCATTACTTCCCAACCACAAAAGACCCCTGATCTGGGAAGGAACGGATCTGCAAACCATTTGTGAATAAGCCAGGTGAATCCACTTTGTGCTAGAAGAGGATCAACTGCTTGAGATCACAAATGATGGTGACCTAAAAGTATGTCTGAGACAACTTCAACTTTCCATATGTTCTGAATTAAAGTCAAGGCGGAATATCCTGAGATTTCCACAAAAGCATTGAAAAGCCTGCTTCCATTTCCAACATCCTATCTTTGTGAAGCAGAGTTTTCTGCAGTGACAGCAACCAAAACGAGATTACGAAGCAGACTGGACGTAAGCAACACACTTCGAGTGTCACCGTCTCCCGTCACTCCTAGATGGGACCATCTGGTTGCAGGAAAACAAGCTCAGGGCTCCCACTGATTCTGCATTATGGTGAGTTGTATACTTATTTCCTTATATATTACGATGTAATAATAATAGAAATAAAGTGAACAATAAATGTAATGCACTTGAATCATCCCAAAACCATCCCCACCACAACCCACCCTGACTGTGGAAAAATTGTCTTCCATGAAACTTTCCATGGTGCCAAAAAAGTTGGGGACAGCTGACCTAGACAGTGCCTACCTCCCTGGACCTATATAATATCACTCTCCCCTTGCTCACTACTTTCCAGTTACCTGGACCTTCTTTCAATTCTTCAAACTTCGTTGTTTCTTGCTTCAGGGGCTTCATACCTGCTGCCTGGAATTCTTCTTCCCTATTCTTCCTATTGTTGTCTCCTTACTATCTTTTAATGAGTCTACTGTCATTCTCTCTTATAGCAGGTACACCCTGTTCTTTTCCTACAATGCATTTACCATGATTTTTATGTAATATATCTATGGGTTCACTTAGTAGCATACTCCAGGAAGTTAAAAACTGTTATACCCAGTGTCTAACATAATGCCTGGGACACTGTGTTCTCGATAAATACTTTTTTAAATCGTAGTAAAGAACACATAACATTAAATTTACTAATTTAACCATTGTTAAGCAGATAGTCCAGTACTCCACAGTATTTTTTGAATGAGTGGAATGAGCAATCTAATCAGCTAGCTGCCCAAGCTAGAAACTTCTGAATCATCTTTGATTCTTATTCTTCCTTTTTCTCCCTCAGACTCCATTCTTTAGTCTTGTCTAGTCTAACTATAAAATTTTATTCACGCTTTCCTTCCATCTTCACTGCATTGCTCAATGGTTTGGACCCTCATGATTTGGGTCTGGAGTATTATAAATGTTTCCACTCTATATCCCTGTCTTCAGTTTCCTCACTTTCTGTACTGCACATACTGTCTTCAAAGTTTTCATTCTACTGAAATCTGATCATGCTTTCCCTTTATCAAATAGAACCCAATGGTGTGCAAGGTTGAACTTGGAAATTAACTGAGTGAGCTATATACAAGCTTGAAGACAAGGTCTATCAAAGGAGATCACCAGGGCCTGAGGTAAAATTGCCAAAGTGACAGTGAACAGCAGAAGCTGAAGACAGGGAAGGCAACAGAAATAAGGCAATGAAGATAGGAATGTTAAGAGAAGCTGCTCCAGAAGTGCTATTGTTTATTACAGGAGGACTCTGTTGCTCAGGGCATACTCTGCTTCTGCAGCTGTTATGATGACAGTGATGATGATGATGATGCTGATGATAGAATTTACATACAGTACAACGCACCCATGTAGTGTGCAGTGCTGTAAATTTTGACAAACACATACAGTTATGTAATCTCCACCACAATTGGATATTCCACCATTCTGTTACTGCCCCAAATTCCTCTGTATCTCCATACCCCTTAGCAATCGCTGGTGTCTGTCCCTATAGTTCTGCCTTTTCTGGAATGCCATGTAAGTGGAATCATAAAGAATGTAGCCTTTTGAGTTTAGCTTCTTTCACTTAGCATAATGTATTTAAGATTCATCTAGTAGTTGATAGATACATAGATGTATCAGCTACTGCAGCCTTTTAATAGTGCCATTCAGTACCTGGATTTCAATAGAATGCTACTGTTTCTACTCTTTACACAATAAAGTCCTAACTTCTTGGCAATCATACATAAAATATTCACATCCTGATTCCATCTTTATATCCAGGTACTCCACTCATCTGGTTCCACTCACAATCATACTAGTAGTGCTCATGGTCTCTTGAACTGGGCTTGCATATGTCAATGTTTTGCCTATCTGTTCCTTTTGAAATGCCCTTCCCCTTCTTTCTTTGCTCATCTCATGAACTCCAATCACCCTTCAATTGCTCAAATTATTTGTCATCTCTGTTGCCCCTCACTACACACACATACACTCAGAAATGTTTTCCTGTTCCTAACCTCTAATGGGGAATGCTTAGCGAAGAGGAGACAGCAGTGGTATAAGCAATGCTCTCATTCATGCTCTTGTGGTACTCTAGCCCATCTCTATTACAGCCCTAATTATACTGCATCATGCTTTCTGTTTATGTGCCTGCCATATTGGGTAGGTTGTGGACTTATTGAAAACAAAGACTCTGTCTTAGTCCAGTATTCCCCCGTAGTTCAAAGTACAGTTCTTTGTACAGAGCAAGGGCTACATAAATATTAAATACCTTGAAATAGTAGCACATGAGGTCAGGCATGTCACAGATGTCTTTTAAGATGTCAAGCATTTAGTGGACACTGCCTTCACCCCCCCAAACCAAAAACATCTGAAAGCCACTCTCATGGAACACTTCTTTCTTGAAAGAAGAAAACTTACATGAGGATCAATTTTTTCCTGTTTCCTCTATTTTAGAATTAGTTCATTTCTCACCTAAGCAAAATCAATCAACATTATCATTAATAAATATTCATTAGAAATACACTGTCCCTTTTCTTTCAAGGTAAGTAATTTCATTTTAGTAAGATAAATAATTTATTTTTACTTTATGTTCAAACCAGTATCAAGAGTAGCAATGAGCATTGCCAACCTGCAGCAGCATTCCACATGACTGGTGTCTCTAACCTAGTGCCAAATGAGATTAACCCTTGAGAAGTTTTTAGATTCTATTTTATAGCACTTTAGCATCTCACATCCTTTAAAAACATTACAAGAATGTGTACACATGAGAGTAATTCTTATAATGGAAATACTCAGGTTACTAATGATATCTTATGTGATAAAGAGAATTTACTCATGGTAGTCAAAGAAAATTTTGTTTTGAACTACATAATATGTATATGCATACTCAATTTTTAAAAAAGCATTTGGCAAATCATATATTGTTCATTTATTGCTTTTTCTTTTTTTTGAGGTTTTAGGAATTAGGGTAAGAGTACTTGGATGCCTCCTTCAGAGTAAGTTAAAGCTTAACTTCACATTCAGATAAAAATGATAATTCTATTAAAAAAATCTTTTAGAAATTTTCACAATTTTTTTTTTTTTTTTAAGACAGGGTCTTGCTCTTGTCCCCAGGGCTAGAGTGTAGTGGCATCATCATAGCTCACTAAAACCTGAAACTCCTGGGCTCAAGTGATCCTCCTGTCTCAGCCTCCCAGGTAAGTGGGACCACAGGCATGTACTACATGCTGGCTAATTTTTCTATTTTTTTGTAGAGACAGGGTCTCGCTCTTGCTCAGGCTGGTCTCAAACTCCTGGCCTCAAGTGATCCTCACTCCTTGGCCTCCAACGTGCCAGGATTATAGGCATGAGCCATTGCACCTGGCCCATGAATACCTTTTATTGCTAACGTTCATGAAAGTTAAGGTTGTTATTCAGGGAAATGATGAAGTACATAAAAGTCTGAGTTAATATTTTCAAAATTAAGAAACGTACTAGCAATATCTTTGGTTATGTACACTCCGATGTCTCATGCTTCAAATATTATTAATACAGGATTGGTAATGGTTTAGACATGGTATTTTAATTTATATTAAGTAAATATTTTGAAGTAATTTCTTTCCCAAAAAAATAGAGGTGCTCCACTGGAAACATACTTTTTTGGGGGAAAAAAAGCAAGTAAAATAATTTTTATACTAAAAAATATTTTGTTTTAGTCAATTTTAACTTTGTGAGAATAGCATGAGTTGCAATAAGGGTAACATCTGCTATATAAGGTAAAGTTTTGCTAAGTAAATTTAAAGTATTAAAAAGTTTTAAAGAAATATATAATAACAGGGATAATATATAATGGAACAAACATTTTCACATTGTGTGAAAAACATAAGTGCACATTACATATGTACTAACTCGTTAAAGTCAGGCCAAATGAGGACCTCTACCTAATAATTCAAGTTGTGAATACATGAAAGAATAAATTATTTTCAATTAAAATTAAAAAGAAAACTGTTACTTATGCTAATCACTCAATTAAATGAGTCTTTTCTGTTTTGCTTTCTTGTGAAGTTTTACTATAATAAGTTATATGCAGATGGTCCTGGAGGAGGAGCATATCCAGCTATGTTACAATCTACGATTTTTGGAGGCAATTAAGAAGAGTTAAATAAACAAACACTAAACAGTTTTCACTTCAATAACATCTGGTAGTGGTGGTGGTGGTGGAAAAAGAGCTTTAGTATTTTTATCCAAACTATTACATCAATCTACTAATCTCTAAGAATTTGGAAATTCTGATGTAGTGTAGATAAACAATTACATCTTGAATTCACAAGAATTTTGGGTATGAGAATGGTCCCAAACTGTGAGATTTAGCACTAGAACATAACTATATTTAACTGTAAAGTAATACCACAAACTCTCTTATTAAAGTAACATAAATACTTTATAAGTTTATATTCCAAAAGAATTATTAATTTATTCACAATACATTTCCAATTATTGGCTTTGCTTTCCAATAAGATCATTATTAGAGTGGTTTATCTAGCTTTAAAGTCTTTGTGCAGCACTGTGCTGCATACTGATTATTAGAAGTTTTTTTTAAAAAGAACGAAAAGGTTCCTGGGCTATAAACTTAAGTTATAAACTTAAGACCTAATGAAATGATCTAGCTACATGCAAGTTTGTAAAGAAAATGCTCACACACCCTTAATGATAATAGCACTAATGGAGCCAATATAGTGTACATATTAATCTTTAGATTACGACTTCTTAATCCCGGTACTAAAGAGTTTACATGTCCCAGAGTAGTTTGGCCCTCTGTACATAAGCTGGTTAAAGAATACCTATTACCAATGAAAATATGTCCAAAACTCTTGCTTAAATGCCATGGACACAAATAGTAAAAGGAATATTAAAGTATTTTATAATATCCAGTTACTCCATTAACTCAATCATACTGTGTGATTGTTTTTTAGACTCTTCTCCAAGTTCAAACACGTTAATGCTTGCTCCTCAAGCCTTTCAAGTTGAGACTTACATGAAAAACAATGCCACGCAAGAAGTTTAAATAAAACATTAAGCATTCATAGAAATGATTACAGAAGTTCAAGTTCATTGTAATATCTTCCTCATCAACACATCAAATAGTAAAGCTAAAATTCTATTGAATTTATAGTTTATATTTTGTTGTTATTTCTTCTTGACCCATGGGTTATTTGAAAGTGTATGTATTAATTTTCAGATATACAGGTTTGTTCTAGTTACTATTTTGTTATTGATTTCTATATTAATTGCACCATAAGCAGAGAACATAATTTCAACCCTCTGAAATTTGTTGAAAACTTGCTTTAGAGCATAGGTTATGGTCACTTTTTATAAAGAAATGGATTCTGTAGCTATACAATATAGTATTTTAGGAGGTCAAAATTGTTAATTGAGTCTTTAAATCATATGATTTTTTAGTTTGCCTATTCCATCAATTATGGAGAGAGATGTGTTATAATCGCCTAGTGCGATATGGATTGTTTTTTTTTAGTTCTTTCAAAGTTTGCATTGTATATTTTGAGAACATGTTATTAGGCAGATATAGATTAAAAAGTTACTATCTTCCTAGTGAAATGAACCTTTTATCATAATGAAATAATCAGCTTTACATCTATAGCCTTAAGACCTATTATATTTGATATTAATATGGCTACATTGTTTTTCTTTGGTTAGTATTTTCATAGGATATCTTTTTCTCAATCTTTTGATTTCAACATTTCATATACCTATGTTTTAGAGGTCAACAGTCAGATTTTAAAAAAAATCCGGACTAATAATCTTTATCTTTTAACTGTAACATCTAGTGCATTTAGATTTAATGGAATTACAAATAATTTGAGTTTAAATCTACCATATTACTTCATATTTCCATTTGTTTAAGCTACTCCATGCTTATTTCTCTCCTTTTTGGGCCTTTTATTGAATTATTATTTTTTAAAAAACCTATCCTCTATTCTCTCTTCTAGTTTGGAAGTTATACATTATGTTTCTGTTCTTTTAGGGGTTGCACTAAAAATTACAACATTCTTACAGTTAACTAATCAATATGTAAAGAGCAGTCAATATCTTTATTCTACTTCTCAATACAGGGTGAGTATCCCTTATCCAAAATGCTTGGGACCAGAAGTGTTTTGGATTTCAGATTATTTTGGATGTTAGAATATTTGTACATACCTAATGAGATACCTTGGAGAAAGGACTCAAACCTAAACATGAAATTCATTTGTCTCATATATAACTTATGTATATAGACTAAAGGTAATTTTAGACAATATTTTTAATCATTTTGTATATGAAACAGAGTTTATATACACTGAACTATCAGAAAGCAAAGGTGTCACTATCTCAAGCCAGCAATGTGGACAATCTGTAGTTGTGTGGCATCACCATTATTCCTGACTCTTAACTTACATGCTACCAATAAACAATTGTTTTCTTAAGCTTATTCACATGTAAGTACTTCACAGTAAAAAGTATGACATATCATTAATATAGTGAAAAAATAATGTGTTCAGGATAATAAGCAGCATAGTACATCACCTGAACACCTGTATCAGCTGTTAAATAACAGCAACAACACATACCAGAGGGATCCCATCCCTACCAATGACTCCGTGTTTTGATTAAAAGGTTACTGTATAATGTAGAATAACCCCCTTGTGGACACTGAATAAACTAGGTGTTGTGCGTCTGAGTTTTAACTGTGACCCATAATATGAGGTCAGGTGTGGAATTTTCTACTTGTGGCATAATGTCAGCACTCAAAAACTTTTGGATTTTGGAGCATTTCAGATTTCAGATTTGTGATATTCAACAAGGGGCTTAGAATACATTGCTGTAATTACTGTCTTCCCAGTTTATATATTATTGTCATATATTTTAATTATTTTATTTTATCTTACCACACATATTATTTCAAATTGTCAATGTTTGCTTAGATTTATCTACATATTTGCAATTGTGTGACCTGTCTTTCTTGAATTCCTTGTTCTTCTGCTTTTTTTTTTTCTGAGACAGAGTCTCGCTCTGTTGCCCAGGCTAGAATGCAATGGCATCAGCCTAGCTCACAGCAACCTCAAACTCATGGGCTCAAGTGACCCTCCTGCCTCAGCCTCCTGAGTAGCTGGCACTACAGATGTGTGCCACCACACCTGGCTAATTTTTCCTATTTTTAGTAGAGACGGGTCTCGCTCTTGTTCAGACTGGTCTCGAACTCCTGACTTCAAGTGGTCCTCCTGTCTTCGCCTCCCAGAGTGGTAGGATAACTAGAGTGAGCCACCATGCCTGGCCAAATTCCTGATCTTCTAATGAATATTTGCCTTCTGCCTAAATTCCATGTTTTAGAATTTCCTTTAGCAAGGGCCTTCTGGTAACAAAGTTAGTTGTCTGGAAAAATCTTTATTTGGTCCTCATTCTTGAAAGATATATTCACTGGACATACAATTATAGGGTGGCAGTTATTTTCTTTCATCATGTGGAAAACACTGTTGAACTATCTTCTGGCTTCCATTGCTGCTGTTTGTTTTAGTGGTAAGTTTGTTTTACAGAAGGTAATTTGCTCTGATGGCTAAGACTGGTCCCCTTTTTGTGACTAGTAATTTTGCGTAAAATTTAAAGAGGCACTCACTTTTAGGATGACATTTTTCAGCATGACATGGAGAGTGAATTTCTCCTTAAGAATGAGGAACCTATTGCCATTCATGAAGACACTCTGGTTTGTGTAAGTGCCAAGTCTGCACTCATGTGGCTCCAGGAGTTAGTGGCTCCTTACATTTGCACCCTTGTTGTCTTTCTGGCTTCACCCTAGTCCTGGCCCTGCTGTGCATTCTGTTGTGGGCCTTTTAGTTTTTTGTCTTTGTTTGTTTCTTATTCTTAGAGTGAAGTTTATTAGTACTGGACATTTGGATGGGTTCTGTCATAGTTTGGATAAATCTGTTCAAATAGTCTAGATATATTTGTCTTCCTCATGCAGTAAAAGGTGAGCTAATTAGTGCTTCTTTCAAATTTATCATCAGTAATGTACCCTAAAGTGGTCCTGCCAATATATAGCAATAGCACTTAGTTTGCCCAGCCAGAAATGGAGGTAAAGAACTTTCTAGGAGGCCTTCATGTATAAAAGCTGAAAAGGGTGTTAGCTTTGTGGTTTGAATTTGCTGCTGGGATCAGAAGGACTACTATAAATTATTTTGATTTTGGTTTACCCTGTTTACCCTACAGTTTGGTTTACCCTAGTTTACCCTACAGTTTCTGTAGTCTACTCAAGTTCAAAAACATCCAAAAACTTTCGGTCTTTCCTACAACTTTGTAGAAAGAAGCAACATGAGTGAAGGCTTCAGTTATTTAGCTGGGTCTTGAGATATGGATAGGGTTTCTACTTTTAGAGATGGTGCAATTGGACAGTAGTATCACTGTCAATCATTGGAGGTCCACCAATCATGATCTTTGAAGGAGCCCTTCTCTACTTGACCAGGCTCATTTCATCATGGAATGTATCATGGGGCTCTTCTCTACTGTTAGGGACAGGTGTAGGTAGGCACTGTTAACCACAGGAAAAGAGGAGGGGGGCAAAAATGAGGAGGCCAATAAGCATTTAGAATCTAACCCGCAATGGCAAAAACTTGTTGTTAAGGACTTTTCACAGCCAGGAGCATGCTCAGAAACTACGGGCTCATGTCCAAAGGTGACCTTTCCTCCATTAACACACATTAGCATAGTAAAAATCACACCCACTAGCACCATGACAGTTTACAAATGCCATGGCAACCTCTGCAAGTTACCTTATAAGGATAAAATTTGGGAGGGCCCCCCTTAGTTCTAAAAATTCTCCACCCTTTTCCCAAGAAAGTAATGAATATTCTGCCTACCATTTAGCATATCATGAGGCATAGACATAAAAGCAGAAGTGTGGTAAAACCTCAGGGTCTTCTCTACTCTAGGAGACAGAACCATTTCCCCTCAGGAAACGTTCTTTTGCTGTCTATTTTTGTGCAAAATAGCCTGCAATAAAAGCTGCCTGTTGGAAGTGTTGTCTGTCATCACTCCCTCACACCACCTGGCTTGTGATTATTCCAAGCCAGGAGCCAAAGAACTGGGGCAACAGCTCTAAAAAAATCAACCTTGACATCTATGCAATCACAAAAGTGTAAGTTTAATTTACTTTAATTCTTTTTAAGTTGTCTTTTAATTCTGTTGCCTGGGCTAGAGTGCAGTGGCATCATCATAGCTTACTGCCACCTCCAACTCCTGGGTTCAAGCGATTCTCCTTCCTCAGCCTCCCCAGTACCTGGGACTACAGGCACTTGCCACTACACCTGGCTAATTTTTTAATTTTTTACAGAGACGGGGTCTTGCTATTGCTCAGGCTGGTCTTAAACTCCTGGCCTCAAGCTATCCTCCTGCCTCAGACTCCCAAAGTGCTAGGATTACAGGCATGAACCACCATGCCTGGCCTACTTTAATTCTTTACTGTCATTGATAGTTGGCTCTTTATATTGTGATTTTTTTATGGAATTAGGTATATAGTGTTTAATAACATACTTTAGCAGATGTATCTGGCAACAATTTCATTTATATTCCTAAGCTCTTTCTTATAACTTGAATGGCATTTTATATTATGTTGTATGAATTATATCTAGGAGTTAGCATATTCAGAGTTATATATTTATTAACATAGTCATTATCAGTGAATGGTAGTCAGCCACCATTGGGCCTAACTCATTTTATTTTATTGGATGGTTATGTGTTTAATGTTGGGTTACTTCTCTAAACATTGGTCTTTCTTCCTAAATTGTTTCAAAAATTGTGGTTTTCTCATTTTACAGATACAGAAATCAATGGTCTAAAGTATTAAGTTTATGTGTATTTATGATGCTGAGGGGTACTTAGTTGCCTTTGGGGCAGTCTGAATTTTATTTTTCAATATAAGTACATGCTTATTATTACTTTGTTTAAATTCTAGTTTGGGTTTTTTCATGAATTTCCTTAAAAATAAGTAGTTTCAAGTGACAGGTGGGGAAATCAATAATCTAGTTGAGCAATTATTTTATGATAGTGAATGCTCTTCCATCTCTGCAGTCAGTTGTCACTGAGTGCAGTTTGGCATTTTGTTATACAAACAGTTGTGGTTCAATATTCTTTTATTATTCAACAAAAATTTGGGCCTGGTTTTGTTCAAAAACTTTATTTAAATCACTGTCTCCTTTTCAATTTACAAATAAGGAAAACAATTGGCCTAGAAGCAATTTTTAAGCATCAAAATTCTTTAATAAATTTAACGGAAATATTTTGATGTAGAATACATTTTCCTGCTTTCTTAATTAGAATATTATTAATATACACTAAACATAATATACTCTTTCATGTTGACTCAAGGTTGCCAAAATGGTCAACTATTTTACTAAACTTTAATACTGCAAAGTCTTCAGGAACTACTAGGACAGAGAGACCTGTTCCTGTAATGAGTAAGGCCCATACTACTGTGCTTTCTTGGCTGCCATTTATCATTTTTTATTACTGTCAGTACACCACTGATTCTAATCTACTGCCTTATCTCACACATAATTGTGTAGTTAGTGATTTCCAATTTCTTTTCTGTCTCTCTTTTTTTTTTTCACTTGGCAATGGTCCACATTTTTTCAAATGAAATCTTACGTGAACTCAAATATATAAAATGAATGAACTGAACTCAAATATATAAAATGAATGACTGCAGATTTATGCTGTGGAAGTAGAAGAGGGGGTCCAGAGCCCTGCTGTCAAGCTGCCATACCTGGTCTCCAGTGTAGAACACTGAGTCACCTGATGGAACCCCAGGTCACCACCAGTTTCATACACTGGTTTAGCGTAAGAGCAAAATCCTCTATTCTGAGGGATTTTTTTTTTTCAGAAAATACTACCTTGTATATATCATATGCAGAAGGCAACAAAAACCAGATACATGATCTCATTACTCACCTCTATTAGTGTAACAAACAAAAACAGAAGTGCAAGGTTTGAAAATTCAAATATAGAAAGTTTAAAAAGTGAAAAATGCCTTCCCCAATGTTCTGCATACCCTCTCTCCTACTACGACCCTTCTCCTCAAAGGTAACCACTATTAAGTTACTTGTGTCATTTCTGCAATGTATATGAGCATTTATGTATGTGTGCACATGTGTATATGTGTGAATAAGGACTTTTATACATATAGAAGGGGTCATACTATACTTTGCAATGAACTTTATTTCACTTAATAATACATCAGCAGTTTTTTTGTTTTTGTTTTTAAGAAATGAGGTTTCAAACAACCCTAAGCTCAAACGATCCTCCTGCCTCAGCCTCCTGAGTAGCTGGGACTACAGGTGTGTGCCACTGCACCTGGCTGTCATTTTTAACAATAATTTTTCAGTTGGGTTTCACTGGGTATGTTATCCAAACTAACTTCCAGATCAGTAAAAGGTTACTGAGGATGTGACTATGTTTATACTGTCTGTGTCTGAGCATAATGAGGCACTTCCCAAGAGAAGCATGGTAGTAAAATACTCAGCCTTTCCCATGAACATCATTTACTCTACAATGCATCTGCAATGGAACATTTACCTCAAAATAATGCACAAAATAGCTATTCATACAGCTATTACATACTTCATTGTAAGACAGCTTTATATTGATCATATAAACAATGTTTCCATGGAAAATGTATTCAGAGTTTCAACCTGAAACCAGAAATATCTGTCTAGAGATAGCATAGCACAGTGAGAAAAGTGTGTGTTTTACGTGCAAAAGACCTGAATTTTAATCCTGGCACTGCCACCACTAGTTTTATCACTTTGAGAAAATTACTTAAATAAGGTTTAGTTTATCATATGTAAAACAGATACACACACACACACACACACACACGCACACACACTCTCTCTCTCTCTCTCTCTCTCTGTGGATCAAATGAGGTAACGGAACATTGCCTGGCACACAATATGCACTAAGTTCCTTTCCTTTCCCCTACAGAGGGATTGGGAATTCTTGATTAGCTTCAAACTCCTGATGAACTAAAGAGGAATGGTGCAGGGGGCAGGCAATGAAGGACTAGAGATTAAATGAGACAAGGGATAGGTTTAGGGATTCTTTATGGTCAGAATGGATAAGGGACACAAACAGCTCTTGATTCTGGCTAGTGCCCTAGTTGCTGTCTTTATTTTTGCTCTCATGGGTATTGGAATTGGCCATCTTCTTTGCTTTAGATTTTTACCCCATCTGCTCTCTTCATTTAGAGTCTCCATCTCCTTTCTTTAGCCAACCACAACACAGAATTTGGTCCTCGTTTCCCCCTTTAAAGTCATAGGGTTAAAAAACAAAACAAAACAAAACAAAACCCTGATCTAAAACAAACACCTGTAGATGGACTACTGGAATGGCAGAATGAGGACCTCAGTGAACTCACTCTCCCTCTAAAATAACAAAAATACAGGCAGACAAATAAAATCAACTATGTCAGAACTCTGGCATTTAACAAAAGGCACAGAATGAATTAAGAAATTGTCTATCCAAGAGTAACTACTGAACTTCAATGTCCTTGAGAAAAACAGTAACACAGGCACCTAAGGTGGAGGATGGTCCCGATATTATACAATTAATGAAAATGTCAGGTTCCAATCCTTCCTCTACTGGCAGGGGGTAGGGAACCGGTGACCTTTCCTTTATCCTTCTGAGATCAAATTTAGTCTTATTTTTACCACAACTACCTATGAGAACTAAATAATCTAATATAGTAACAACAACAACACTACATCCCATGAGTAGGTGGGCAAAAGTTATTTACCTCAAAAAACTTGCTAAAACCAACATTTCTACCTTACACTTGGAAGATAACATATTATTTGCAATCAAATCATTTAATAGCTTTAGACTTCTGTTCCAGCGCAGTTTTACCTTTCCATGTAGTTATTACATATTAAAATTTCTAAGAAAGAGTGACAATGAAGCCAAAACTGTAACTTGACATAAATCAAAGTCCCAACATTGAAATTTTCAACAAAGCATTTCTCTTCCCTGAGCCTTAGTGTTTCTAGTACATTTGTCAAAGAATAATTTCTATTCCTTTCTCTTTATTACTATAAGCTGTCTCTCATGCCCAGTTGCTTTAGAGCATCCTTTCTTTAAAGCACCAATGCCTTTCTTCCTCTGATTTCAAAATAACATTTTAAAAACAAATCTTACCCCAAGCCATCCAATCCATACTGTATTGTAAATTTATGGGCTCGAAAACATATATACTGTGTTGTAGTATAATAGATTTACTTGGATTTTGCTTTTAAATCATCAAAAGTAGCTAACAATGACTTTTCTTAATTTGAATTAAATTATATAGGGGGAAGAAGAGCCAATATTAATACATTTCATTATGAATAAAATCCTACCTTAGGAGAAGTAGAGAGATCTTTTCCTGCAGAAACAACTGTGTTTTCATTTATTCCTCCTGTCTTTGGTGAGAAGACCGGTGGGGCTGGGGCCTTTCTTTTCACTCTCCTTTCAGTTTCCAGTTCTTGAATGGGATTTATGAAATTATTTGGAGGAGGAGTTGGTTTAGGTTCATAAAAAGGATTTGATCTAAATGAAAGAATTATTATTGTTAAATGTCTCTCAAAAATAGTTTATTTCCAACTAAAATAATAAAACATGTACTGGAACTATAATTTTTTTATCAAATAAAACCCAAAGCAGTGATAACCTACCATTTCAAAGCAATGACTGTTAATCTTTTAGTCCATTTCTATCTAGATTTAAATGAAGTTCTTTTTAAAAGTATTTTTAAATTTTTTAAAAATACAAGGTCAAACTCGAACTATTATATATAGAGTCTTAGAAAACTGTTAAATGTTAAAAACAGTAACTCCAATATATTTTCCACACCAAAGGAAAAGGGAATAAGATGTGGAAATGTTGATTTGTTTTCTTTTTTATGCTCTACCCCATTTTTTTTTCTTATATTTCATCCTTTCTTCCATGTTAAATTCTCTTCTCATTACGGAACATCTTTTAGTGGTTCACTCAGCAAGGTTCTGTTAACAGTAAGTTCTCCCAGACTTTGAAAATGTCTTTATTTTAGCTTCATACTTAAATGACAGTTTAGTTGGGTACAGAATTCTAGTTGTCAGCTATTCTGTCTCAGGGCTCTGAAGATATCAGCCTAGTGTTAGCCTAATTTTGCTCCTTTGTAAGTCATCTTTTCTCTGTGGTTGCTGCTAAGATCTCATTATTTTTGGTTTTGAACAATTTTACTATGATGTGTCTAGATGTGGATTTCTTTTAACTTATCCTGTTTCAGACTCTTTCTATTTCCTGAGTCTGAAGATTCATGTGTTTCATCAGTTTAGAAAAATTATTATTCATTATCTTTTTAATGGCCTCTTCTCTATTTTCTCTCTTCTCTTCTTTAGAAAATCTTGTTAGATGTATATTGAACTACCCACTTGTCATGTTTCCTAACCTCTCCTTCATATTTTTACAAATCCATATTCCTCCTGTGCTACATTCTAAGATAATTCTCTCACATTTCTGATCCAGTTCACTTTTTCTCTCTTCCTCTGGGTCTAAAGTTCAATTCTCCATAAATTTTTAATTTCAATAAGCATATTTCTTCATGTGTCTGTGTGTATGGTATCTGAGATACAAAGATTTGAGTTATTAATCATTTTAACATATTTATTTTATAGTCTCTATCTGATAAATCTATTATTTGAAGTTCTTGCATGTGTAATCCTGCTGTTTCTTTTGTCTCCAGACTCTTTCTCTTGGTAGCTGTTTCCTTGTGTGTTTTGTAATTCTAGATTTCTGAGTTCAGGGCTTAATCTCAGGAATCCAGTATAGTCTAAGCAAGGAATGTCTCTCTTCAGAGCATTTTATGTTGCATTTGCCAAGTATGATAGGAGCAACTTTATATGTTTCTTTCTTGGTTTAGGAGTTTCCAGACCATCTTGTCAAAATAATGTCAAATTCACATGAGGGAGGGACTGTGCTTATAAATTCTCAGAGAAGATTTTTTTTCCCCCTGCCTAGGCAGAAAAACTTCTTTGTTAACTTTATGGGTAGATGGATTTTTTTTTCCTGATTAGTTATCCTTTAACATAAGTATAGTTGGCTCTCTGTATTTTTGGGTTCTGCATCCATAGATTCCAACCAACTGTAGGTTGCAAATATTTGAGGAAAAAAAAAAGTGGAATGGTTGCATCTGTATTAAACATGTACAGACTTTTTTCTTGTCATTATTCACTAAACAATACAATATAACAATTATTTACCTTGTATTAAATATTATAAGAAATCCAGAGATGATTTAAAGTATACAGGAGGATGTGCGTGGGTTATATGCAAATACTATACCATTTTATATAAGGGACTTGAGTATCCATGGATTTTGGTATGGGGGAGAGTCCTGGAACCAATCCCCTACAGATACCAAAAGACAACTGTATCTGGTGTATATGATAATTATTCTTCCTGTTGCACAGTGATAAGCCATTATTCTAGTTCTTATTTACTAGTTTGTTGGAATTTTTCCCAATACCAGTAGGTTCCCTAGAGTCTCACATCCTATGTGCATGTAACAACAGAACTTCTGAATCTATAGAGCTAAGGACCAGATTATCCAAATATTGAGATTATACCAAGGGAATACTACCTAGTAATATAAGGTCTATACATACGATAGCCCTCTCTTTCAATTGTGCATGTTCTTTGAATTACAACAGCACCAAACTCACTTAGAACCAATAAGTAATTATCTACATATCTGCCTAAGGATTTATAGAAAGATCATATGAGGCCCTGGATACCAAGTATATTTAGATCAAAGTGGGTAAATATATCATACTTGTGATGTTATTCTCACACTTGTTTCATAGCAATAATTAGTGTCATGTGACTCCTTCCCATTGAGCTAGGATGCAGTCTCAGAATCTCCTTCAGCTGGGTGCATAGGGTAGTTTATTTTAACTAAGTGAAGTTGGCACATTCATAGAAACCTATTTGCTGTTCTTCATCTTCTTGTGATCCTGCGTTTAAGAGAAAAAGAAGCCAGGCATTGTGCCACACATCTGTAGTCCCAGCTACCCAGGAAGCTGAGGCAGGAGGATCACTTGAGCCCAAGAGTTAAAGGTTGCAGTGAGCTATGATGCTGTCACTGCGCTCTAACCTGGGAGACAGAGCAAGACCTTGTCTCAAAACACAACAACGACAACAAAAAAAAAGAACAGGAAATATGTATATTTTTGAAAATTAGCTTTTCAAACCAAAATATTCTTGCCTAGTAACCAAGCTATCCTTGAAGTATTTACAGTCCCATATTCTAACTTAGTCATTCAGAAAAAGCTGAACATGCTTTCTGAAAAGAGGTAGAAAAGCTATAACATTCAGTCTAAAATGGAGAACTTAACAATAACATTACTAACTACAATTTATTAAGTATTTATATTACACAAGACACTGTTTAAATGCTTCATATGTATTAACTCATTTAATCCTTAAAACAACTTTGTTTATCATGCTAATCAACAGCCTTGTTTAGCTGTTTTTCAAATTCCAAAAGTACTTCAAAGGGAGGTAAATATAAAGAAATGGGATAAAAACAAAATTTAAAACCCCAAAAGTTAAAAAAGAAAAAAAAAAAAAACAAAACTTTGTTTCAGAATTTGTTTGATGTAAATTGTCTCAGGGCTGAACAAACTCACATTTCTAACTGAATTTAATTGAGCTATATAAATTATTTAGAGATATTAATATTTTAAATAATTATTCCTGGTTAAATCTTTCTATAACAGGTACTATAATAACTATCAATTTGTTATATGGCTACCTTTTTTTTAAAACTCAGTTATATTAGAGGTTGGATTATTTATATTACAAAAGGTTGTGCTTAACAGAAAAAAATAACAGAACTCCTGTTTAAACAGGCAATTCTTGAGTTCACTTTGTATAACTGAATTTATAAAACTCAGTTTGCACACAACTTTCATAAAATGTTATCTAGTATGTATAGCAAGGTATTTCCATATTGCCCTTTTTCTTCATGCCTCTCTGCCTGCTTCTAACCACTTATGCCTTCCTCTAGCCACTTGAATATTAGTGTTTCTTGTATAGGGAATGTAAACACAAGTACAAAAGCTCAGATCAATTGATTTTGTGTTACTGGAAATATAAGCAAAATAGACATTTTCTTGAATCAATCAGAACTGTGTTTCTCAATCTTTTTTACATTATAACAGGAATTGAAAATGAAATTTGTATTACATTCTAGAGTAAATAAAGGAAGCTGCTTGAAACTGGAGGTCCCAGGGATTCTAGCTGCCCTGGCATGCTGGGGCACCAGTAGTGGTATGAAAATCAGTATCTTCGCATACCTGTAATTCACCTCTGAGAAAACAGGGTTCTGGGCACCACCACTGGTTAGGTATCAAATCAGAATAAGGATGAGGAGCCTCTACCTCTAAGGGTTTTTTACCCCAAGAGACAGACAGGGTCTTACCCTGTCACCCAGGCTGGCCTGCAGTGGTGCAATCACAGCTAACTGCAGCCTCATGCCCAGCTAATTAAAAAATATGTTTTTAGAGATGGGGTCTCACTATGTTGCTCAGGCTGTTGTTGAATTCCTGGTCTCAAGTGATCCTCTCACTTCAGTTTCCCAAGTAAGCCAAGATTACAGGCACACACCATTTTGCACGGCATTTCCAAGTGTTTTGAACGATCCTTCCACCTTCTAGATCAGAGATCTCTAACTTAAAGTGAATTTACTACTCTTCAAGAATAAACAGGAAATATTTCCATTTATGTGAAATGCCCAGAATAGTCAAATCCAGAGCGACAGAAAGTAGATTAGTGGTAGCTAGAAGATGGAGGCAGAGAGGAATTGGGACTAACTGCTAATAGGTATGAGGTTTCTTTTGTTCTAATGTTCTGGTATTAGATAATGGTGATGGTAGCACAACATAGTGAACATACTAAAAACCACTAAAAGGTATATTTTAAAATGTATAATTTTATGTTATGTAAAGCATATCTCAATTTTTAAAAAGTGCTATAGAAAAAGGAATGAACAAGAACAGTGTCTGTATCTAGATAGAATTATCCTTTTCTCTACAATAGCAGGTTATATACTCGCTAATTAATACATTTTACTTTTTTTTTTTTTAATAAGGCTACAGTGGTCAGAGTGTTGGTGGGTGGTGTAGCAAGGTACTAGTGATAAGCTGCCAGGGAATTCTACTGTTATGGAATGGAAGAATGTCATGACAAGTGTTCAGCATCCTTAAATTGGAATTTTTTGATTTTTTTAGAGACGGCATGTTGCCCAGGCTAGATTTGATCTCCTGGGCTCAACCAATCCTCCCGCCTGAGTGTCCCAAATAGCTAGGACTACATGTGCCTCCATGTCTGCCTAGCTAAATTTTTTATTTTTTGTAGAGATGGGGTCTTGCTTTGCTGCCCAGGCTGGTCTTGAACTCCTGGCTTCAAGTGATTTTCCCGCCTTGGTCTCCCAAAGTGCTGGGATTACAGGTGTGAGCCACCATGCCTGGCACATTTTAAATATAAATAAATACAAATAAGGAAAAATTATTTAAGGAATTAGCACAATTTCCACATTCTGTTGATCATCTATAATTTGAACAATCTATTTCAGGACTTTCTACATCATTCTAAATAAACAAGAATCATTTTTATCCCTGTACTGTATACTTGAGTAATTATCAGTTATATTAGTAAATCATTGTGAGTTGAAAATTCATCAATTATATTAAAAGTGGAAAATTGGGCAGAATAATTTTAAATGACATTATTGATTGTTTAGAAAACAATTCATCCAGGAAAATGAATTATACAAAGAAAAACTCAAGTTGGTCAGAAACAGGATTAACTTAAACATATTGGAAGAATGACACAACATGAAGCAATGGTATAGCAAAATCTGTACTCTATTCCTCTCACCTAGAAATCTATGTTTTTTTGGAAAATCAATTGAAATTTATTAAAATGGGCATGTAGCTTCCCTTCATAAAATTCAATGAAAGGTTTCCTTGTGAAACTGGCATACGACCATACCAGAAAAGATTGCATGATAGGCCTTAAAAGTCACTTCATAAATGTTCTGAAAATAATATTATTGTGTTGTCAGTTTTCACTTTTGTTACATAAACTAGAATAGCCGAATTATCCCCCCGCAAACCTAAGAAAACTGAGAAACCCATGAAGTTCCTAAGTGCAAAGTATGAGTACTAAAAAGCAGTGAAGGGTATAGACTTTCTCTTGGTGCTGATGGATACACTGTGGCACAAAAGGTTGTTTTACACACCAAAGGATTGGGTACTCTTTTTGTGATTGTCTAATGGTGGCATATAAAGGAAGAGTTTGGTAATGGAAGATGAGTCATATAGGTTTTTCATCTGATGAAAGGTCATAAGTTTATTACTGAAGTAAGAACAAATTTTAGAAGATTTCTGCTACTGACATTTGATCTCTAAATTTTTGGAAAGAAAAGATGAGAAATATCAGACAAGCAATTAATACATACAGAGTTCTTTATGGACTTGCATATTATCTGATATGCAATCTTTAGAACTTGTGTGTATATTCCTACAAAAAAATAAAAGCTAGAGTATTTACAGGCTCCCTATGGTAACCCCAGATGATTGAGCAATTTAGAATGCTCTCTATTCATGGGAAACTTATAAAGACTGACTTTCATGTGGAAGAAGAAAGGTCAAAAGGAAACACCCAGTGATTCCGATTTTAGTTTTTATTAAGGCATTTTAAAAGTTTAAGCAAACATTAGATGTCTCTTTAATTTGTTCGTAGGAGAGTAGGGTGTGTGTGTGTGTGTTGTGTAATATTCATGCATGTTGGGATGACTGAATGCCAGTACTTAAAGTTTACATTTACATTCAAATACTCTAGGTGTGTGGCTATTACTCAGCACCTACACCACCCATGAGAAATTTTATTTCGATCACACATTAGCTATTTCAAAGAAAACAAATATAATAACTTTAGCAAGTTGGGCCAATTTTTCAACCCCTATATACTTGTTAATTAGTATTGAGATCTCAACCTGGGTTTGGAATCAGATGATTATTATGATATAATTCTAAGTACTTATGGAGGTTAGAACTCTTTAAGGTTTTATCAAAACCTTGCAATACCCAGGAAGCATGTAGCACATGTTGAAAAATGGGAAAAGGTTAAGAAATGGAATTCCAGAGCAATAGAAAACCAGTCAATTCCTTCACTCTTTCAAACAAAAGTCTCAAAATATTTGAAGTTGGTCATTATAGTTCTCTTAAATCATCTCTTTTCTAAGTCAGTCCCTGTGCCCTCAATCGTTCTTCATATGATGTGGTTTTTGGATACTTTAATGACTCTGTTGCTCTACTCTGTTAACACTCTGAATCATCAATGCCCTTATAAAATGCAGCACCAAGAAGCAAAATAAGAGCTGACCAATGCACAGTAGAAAGATAACATTTCTCCTTTCACACAAAGCAATTACTCCTAACTTTCATGCAACAAAGAAGCCTTTTTTATTATTCCCCTCTCAACCTACATATTCCATATTTTGAAAGATTTTCCTACCAAACTGCATTTTTAAAGGAATAACTACTTTTTCCAAGGGCTAAATAATGTTAATACACTCAAAGTTCATGTATTTCCAAGGAAAGCAAAGACTCATATAGCCTCACTGCAAGTAAACATACAATTATTATTTATATTACATATTGTTAAATATTTTATAGATCTCTCCTGTCTCAAACCAATAATTTATATCAAAGAGACCTAAAGGCCCAAGATTCTCAGGGAATCCCTCACGTGACACAGTATTTGTTAAAGATTGTTGTTCTTTTTTAAACAGCTTTATTTAGGTATAATTGACATATACTAAATGACACACACTTAAAAAGTACAGTTTAATGAGTTATTTTGTACATATGCATACAAGTATGAAACCATCACCACAATCACAATAACATTTCTAGTCCCCCCAAAAGTTTCCTTGTGCCCCTTTTTAGTCTTCCTCTCCATCTCTGATCACAGGCAACTACTGATCTGCTTTTTCTTTCCCTTTTTTTTTTTTTTTTTAAAGAAACTGATGTTTCTTTTCCTTCAACCTTACTTCCATCTTCCTTAAGAGCCCATGAAAGAATAGCTAAAGACCACTCAGCGGTTGTTCCTACCCAGTCAGTGGCCTGGGCAGTGGGAGCTGCAGACCAGTCCTCCATGGCAGGCTGAGAGCTCCAGTCTTCAGTGGGGAACTGCTGATTAGGCACAGAGGGCATGGGCACATGCAGGCCTTCAGACGAGTCTACAATCTCAGGTTATGTAGCAGTGAACTCCAAAGCTGGAGCAGTCCACTCACCCTGAAATTCTTCCTTGGTCACAGCTTTTTCAGCAGCAGTCTGTTCTTCTTTTTCAATCTCCATAGGATCTCTGTAGAAGTGGAGCTCAGCCATGACCTCCCATGGGTGCTCAAGGGAGATGGTGCCACACATGCACAGAACTTGCCAGGCCAGCAAGCACCATATCAGACCCAATGAGTGAGCTCCCTTGTTATTGCGCAGGATGGCAATGTCCACATAACACAGAGGAAAATCTGTGTTACACAGAGCAATGGTAGGCAGCATAACTTAAGACACCTCTATGAGAGGTTAGTGGTCAGCTTTGGGACCAGAAGACCTGGCTCCCAGAAGGTTGCCTGGATCTGGTTAGTGAAGGTTCCAGGAGTGACGTGACTAGCCATTGGAGTGGCTCCAGCAACAACAGCAAACTTCAGCACAGCCTGCTGGCCAGTATTCCTGGAGGATATGACACTGCCATCAGCAGGGTTTTCAAGGGCAACAATGGCAGAGCTGCCAGCAGAAGCTTCTCCCAGTTCCTCTTCAGATTTCTGATAAAGATGCCATCACTTTTCCTTTTGGAGATGTATAGTTCCATTTGGAAGTCAAGGTTGGTGCCACCTAAGTGGGTTCCTGCTGCAAAAAATTTGAGGACATCCTCCTCCTTCATTTGTAGGACATCAGGGCACTGGACACTGTGGAAGTTTCCCTTTAAATTACCTCAGGAATCCAGAATAACTCCATATGGATCCCCTTCTGGGCAGCACAAAAGGCTGATCTGCTTTTTTTCACTATAGATTGTTTACATTTTCTAAAGTTTTAAATAAATGGTATCATACAGTATGTACTCTTTCCTGGTCTTGCTTCTTTCACTCAGCATAGTGTCTTTTAGGTTCATCTATGTAGTTACATACATCAATAGTTTGTTCCTCTTTATAATGGACTAGTATTCCATTATATGGATATATCACAATTTGTTTATCCATCTGCCTGTTGATGGATATTTGGGTTGTTTCCATTTTTTTGTTATTATAATAAAATAAAGCTGTTAAAATATTCATATAGAAGTCTTTTAGTAGACATGTTTTCAATTCTCTTGGGTTCATACCTAGGAATGGAATGGCTGGGTTAAATGATAAGTGTATATATTTAGCTATTTTTAGAGACTGTCAAGCTGTTTTCTAAATTGGCTATACCATTTAGAATTCTGAGAGTTCTATAGAGCTCCAGTGGCTCCACATTCTTTTTTTTTTTTTTTTTTTTGACAGGGTCTCATTCTGTTGCCTGGGCTAGAGTGCTAGAGTGCAGTGGTGTCATCATAGCTCACTGCAACCTCTAACTCCTGGGCTCAATCAATCCTCTGCCTCAGCCTCCCAAGTTGCTGGTACTAGTGGCGTACACCACCATGCCTGGCTAATTTTTTTAAAAAAATTTTTGTAGAGACCAGTTCTCGCTATGTTGCTTGGGCTGGTCTTGAACTCCTGGCTTCAAGCAATCCTTCTGTCTAGATCCCTCCCAAATTCTAGGATTATAGGCATGAGCCATTCAGTCTCACCCACATCCTTTTTTGTTTTGTTTTGTTTTTAACTCGAGACAGATACTTAGCCACCCAGGCTGGAGTACAGTGGCACAATCAAAGCTCACTGCAACCTTGAACTACTGGGCTCAAGCAATCCTCCCACCTCAGCCTCCAAAGTAGTTGGGATTATAGGCAAGAGCCATTGCATGTGCTAATTTTTTAATTTTTTGTTGAGACAGGGTCATGTTATACTGCCCAGGCTGACCTTGAACTCCTGGCCTTACAAAGTGCTGGGATTACAGGTACAAGCCACCATGCCTGGCTCTGGCCCACATTATTGACAATACTTGGTATAGTCAGTCTTTTAAATTTTAGTCATTCAAATGGATGTGTAGTGGTATCTCATTGTAGTTTTTTTCTTTTTCAAAATTGTTTTTGCTTATTCTAGTCTCTTCCATTTCCACATATGTATGTTAAAAACAGTTTATTAATTAGTAGAAAAAATGCTGAAATTTTTATTGTGAAAACATTGAATTTATAAATCAATTGAAAATAACATATATCTCTGAATTCATGGCCATAGTTTTTTTCTCCATTGATTTTGCTCTTTGATTTCTCTCAGCAATGTTCTGCTGTTTTCAGTGTGCAAGTATTGCACATTTTTGTTCAAATTTATCCCTGAAGTTTTTGTTTAGGATGCTTTTGTAAATGATATTTTTAAAATGTGCATTTCTGACTGTTCATTGTTACCATAGAGAAATACAACTTAATTTGTATTTGATCTTGTATACTATAATCTTGCTAAATTTACTTTTCAGTTTTATTAGCCTTTTTGGAGATTCTTTATGATTTTTTACATAAGCAATTATATCATCTCTGAAAAAAAAAAGTCTACCTTCAAGTATTAGTTAACAATACGTATAATAAGCTTAAAATAGTATTGTTCAATTTCCCCACTCTCAGCCTTTATATTACTATTGTCATACAGTTTACTTCTACAATATGTATTATATACCCAGAATACATTATTGAAGGCTTAAACAATTATCTTTGAAAGAGATTTTTGAAAATAAGACAAGTAATTTATATATACAAATATATTTGTCATTTCTTGTGCTCTTTGTTCCTTTATGCAGATCCAAATTTCCAAATGGTGTCATTTTCCTCCTACCTGAAGGACTTCTTTTTAAACATTCTTTTGCAGAGCAAATCTGATGGTAAGGAATGCTTCCAGTTTTTGAATGTCTGAAAATCCCATTATTTTGCTTTTTTGGGGGGGGGGGCTGGGAATAGAAGTTTGTGTTGACAGGTTTTTGTTCTGTCTTTCAGTATTTTGAAACTATCACCCCATTGTCTTTGGCTTGAATTGTTTTCGTTGATAAGCCTTGTGATGGTTTGCTTATTTTTTGTGCTTGGGGTTCATTCAGTTTCTTGGACCTGTAGATTTATATATATATCTATATTTAACTGCTAAACTTATGGCCATTATTCCTTCAAAATTTTTTTCTGTCCCCCCTCACTCTTTCTTCTCTCCTCTGGAACTCCAATTACACGTTAGGGTCACTTGAAATTGTTCCACAGGTGACTGATCCTCTGTTCATTTTCTTCCTCGTTTAAATCTGGATAGTTTCTTTTCTTTTTTTTTTTCCCAAATCTAGATAGTTTCTATTACTATGTCTTTAGATTCACTAATATTTCCTTCTGCAGTATCTAATGTGGCTTAATTCCATCTATTTTTCATCTTAGACTTTGTATTTCTCATCTCTATAAATTTGATTTGGATTTTTGTATCATCCATGCTTATGTTTTCTTCTACTTTCATGAATAACTGGCATATATTTTTAAAAGTTATTTTACCATCCTTGTCTATTAATTTCATCATCTGTCCCATTTCTGCATCCATATCTAATCACTATGTTTTCTCCTCATTATGGGTCAGATTTCCTTACTTCTTTCCATGTCTGATATATTTTTGATTGGCTGTCAGATAGTGTGAATTTTATGTTTTGGGCGTTGGGTTTTTTGGTATTACCATAACCATTTTTGGGTTTCATGTGAGATGCAGTTATGTTACTTGAAATTAGTTTGATTCTTTTGAGCCTTGCTTTTAAGCTCTGATAGGTAGGTTCCATAACAGCCTTTAGTCCAGGGCTAATTTGGCCCCACTACTGAGGCAATACCCTTCTGAGGACTCTTGTTGATGTTCCATGTCTTTCTTCTCTGGCTGTGGGAACACAAACTATTCTTGGTCCTCAGCAAACTTCAGGAATTGTTCTGTTTGTTTCTCTGTCCTCAGTGATTTCCTCACATGTATGCTCTGATCAGTACTTAACTAAAGACTCAAAAGAAACTTTCTACAGATCTCTGAAAATCTCTCTTTGAATAGCTCTGTCCTCTCTGGTACTCTGACCACAAATTCTAGTCCCCCACGGTCCAAACTTTGTCTCCTCAATTTAGGGAGATTACTGGGGTCTATTTGGGTTTTTTCTACCTGAACTGCCATTTAGAAACTCTCTCCCATAAATATGGCTGGAAAATTGTAGGGCTCACATGCTGTTTGTATCTAACGTCTGAAAAACCATTGTTTCATATAATTTTATTTTGTTTTTTAGTTGTTTAAGTCAAGAGGCTAAATCCAGCCTATGTTACTCCATCATAGCTGGAAGTAGAAGTTTTGTTGCTGCTATTTATTTATTTGAGACAGACTCTTGCTCTGTCACCCGGGCTAGTGTGCACTGGTGTCAACACAGCTCACTGTAACCTCAAACTCCTGTGCCCAAGTGATTCTCCTACCTCAGCCTCCTGAGTAGCTGCGACTACAGGCGCTGCCCTCATGCCCAGCTAATTTTTCTATTTTTTGTAGAGATGGGGTCTTGCTCTTGCTCAGGCTGTTCTGAAACTCCTGGACTCAAGCAATCCTCCTGCCTCGGCCTCCCAGAGTGCTAGGATTACAGGCATTAGCCACCACACTCGTCCTGTTGTTGCTTTTAAACACACTCGGGGGCATGGTTTGTAGCCACAAAGGCTGTATGCTGTACAACTCCCGATTACAATATGAACACATCCCCTTTTTATCCCAGCCTAGATTTGAGCAAAATGGCAGCCCTAATCACAGTGTCTATACATGTTGAGTTTGTGATAATCCCAAATTTATAAATGTCATGATCTCATTAATTGGCATTTGAACAAGTCTTCCCATCAAATCAGTACCATAAATGATTATTTGGTTCCCCCAACAGACCTATAACATAATTAAAGTGTGATGCCTACGGAGTTCGATTAAAAACATTTAAATACCATTTATAACATGTTTTCTGTAAGAAGACACAATTGGAATTCCAGCCAGAGATTCCTCATTTGTTAGTTTAGGGTACATACCTACCCACCTGGAAGAGGGTGGGAGAGAAAGGGTTAAGATTATAAAAATTCAGGATGAATTAGATACTAACTTATAAACTGTACATTAATGTTTTTAGCCATCAAATGGTATGTTACAGAAGAATCTTAACTTTAGTTAACAAAGAAACTAACCTGTGTTGATAGCAAAATGAAATGTACTTACTCATCCAACTCTTCTTCTTCAGTTTTAGAACTATCAGCATAGAGATACTTGCTCATGTCCACAGGTCTTACATTTTTTCTTTTTGTAGACTGGGGAGGAGAATCCTTTATAGTTAAAAAAGTTTCTGGCTCATCGAATGGGTTTGAATATTGTGAAGTCTGTACCTCTTGAAAGGGATTATAGCTGTTATTATAAAGAGATTCTTCTGGTTTTTTAAGTGAAGCTGTTTCAGTGATTGGTTCTATAAAACAATACCAAAAGAAGAATTAAATTAATACTATATAATATTTTCTTATATTTTTAGTGCTTTAAAAAATACACAATCTTGAATTAATAAGCTCTACGGGGCTGAGAAAGTATAAAGCAATAATGAAACAAGAATATATTTTAGAGGGGCTAAGGAACCGTGATGTTCAGAGGATGTGATATCTAAGATCTCTGTCTACTTCTCTAGGAATGTTGCTCCCCAAAATGGCATCTTTGGATCATTAATGTTTCTTGAGAGCCTCTGTAGTCTCTAATAATATTAGCATTATGGAACATCCATTTTGGAAATTTTAACTTTCTTAGATGTACTATATTATTGCTTATTTTATATCATTATACTAGCTTGCCATTCCAAACTGATTTCAAAACGACATGAAATGGATTAAAATTTGAAATAGTCGTCGGTAGTTACACAAGCACAGATCACTTAGGGATCTGAAAATTCATTCTGGACTATATTAACATATACCTACACATCGCTTAACTTGTTTTCTCACAGTTTTCAAAGATATATGCTATATGCTAATAAAAGACCTTAAATCTTTAGAACTTTTCATCAGATTATTTTTCTAATATAACTTAGATCCAATCAATACTCTAATAAGAATTATATAAAGATCCTCAAGTTGAAAGCACTATATTAAAATCATACTAATAAGCTGATAGGCATGTTACACTAAATTTTTCTAAATTTTATTATTTCAAATTTCAATTTGAAAATAGAGGTACTCTAAAAAATAAAACTCTGACTCAACAGTATAGTAGTATTAGGTCTTCCAACAATAGTCATGAAGTACTTGGCACGAATCTTTTTTTCTTCATTTATGTGTAATAATACTTTAAAAAAAAACTAGAATATATAATAAAACTGTCTAAAATTTGTTGATAAAAATAAAAATTTTCCCAAATTGAAGAAAAGCTTCAGAGATCTAATAATCATAGTATAATATGCTAAAAATAATTTTAGGCTGAGCATACTGGCTCATGTATGTAATCCTAGCACTTTGGGAGGCTGAGACAGGAGCATTGCCTGAGGCTAGGAGTTTGAGACCAGCCTGGGCAACATAGTGAGACCTCACCGCTACAAAAAATAAGAAAAATTAGCTGGTTATGCTGGTACGTGCCTATAGTGTCAGCTACTTGGGAGGCTGAGGAGAGAGGATTGCTTGAGTCCAGGAGTTTGAGGCTGCAGTAAGCTATGATCATGCCACTGTACTCCAGCCTGGGTGACTAAGACCCTATTTCTAAAAATAAATGAATACAAATTAAAAATAATTTTAATTATGCCATGTGGCTCTAACAAAATATCCTAGGAGAGGAAGGCAGAAATTGTTTATTGAAATTCTCAAGAAAATTATAATAGTTTCATAAGTGACATTTGAAATAACTTAATCTATTAAAAAAGTCACAATTGACATGTATTAATAACTTGTATTTTGAAGTCAAACTAATATTTTAGACGTTAGCCCAGAAAACTTTTTTGTTTTTATATTGAAAAAAATAAAATAAAAAAACTTCTAGATTGAAATTCTGTACACCATGGTGAAGCAACTATGAAGTGTAAAAGAAAATTCATAAAATCATAATAAGTCAACAATGAAATTAATTTAAACATAGCCTATGTTAGAGAACAGATTCAGTAACCGTGTCTCTTTTGTAACACCACAATAATATTCAAACTTAACACCACTAGAATCTTTGTAATAACGTAAATGAAGCATTTTCTTTTCTCTGTAGGAGAAGAGGGAGTACAAAGTTTTTCCTACTCAATATTTTTTATTAACAAATATCAAGGCCAAATGCTTAAGAAATTAACAAAACTGGTCAATGGAAATAAGAATTTTATTTTTACTTTCACGAAGAGGATTGTAAAAATTGATCCAAGCAAATTCATCAGTTATCAAACCAAAACCAGGAAAATATACAAACTATAGAGCAAGATTTGAAGATGACAGAACAGGCAACAAAGGAGGGTTTAGGATAAGACTACTTCATACAAAAGCTAACAAATACATTTAGTAAGTTTCTAAAAGGGTTACTGAAGCACATAAATATAAGAGGAGAATTGAAGCTGTAAAGGCAACAAAAAATTAATATAAGAGGAAAATTGAAGCTGTAAAGCAAAAAAAGAATCATCTGAACAATTGCGACACATTTTTTCTTCCCCGAATACTTTTGTTACTTGAGGATGCAAGTTTTTAATCAATAAAAAATACATTATTTCTAGGAAAATAAATATTTTTCTAATAAAAACACTCCAAAGACTCTAATAGGCATATATTTAAAGAGAACACTAGTTGCCACGTATTTTCTTAGCTTTTTGGGCATAATTAAAGATTCTGAATCAGGTTTGCTTACCTTTTCAAATAGAAATACAATCTTAAGTGTTATCTGCTACTCTCTTCTATACCTTGGACAATAGTCCCACATATATTTAGAAAAATTACTTATTTGATTTTGAAATGGATAGCTCAAATACTAATGTCTCCAAATATTTTGGTAATATTTTTGAACTCAGTATACTCAGATAGACACAGTACGCAATTGAGGAGAAGTTGTGTGCTCAAAAGAAGATACCTGACTAGGAATCTTAGCTCCAGCTCTGCCTCCATCTACCTAAAGTTTAAAGCATTTAACTCTTCTGGGCCTCAGCTTCCTAAACTATGAAAAGAGGTAGTTGAACTGATTGCCTCTAAGATTTATTGTAACGTTTATTAAGATTTAAAATATGCTAAGATGTATAGCTCACAAAGAAAATAAATACTCATTAATTTAAACTTACTAATTTGGAGTCTGGTAAGAGGAGAAAAAGTAAAGGAAGAGAAGAAGAAAGAATTATGAAATAATATTGCTCTAACAGAGTGAATCCTGAAGCTGAAACCTCATTTTCACCATGACAGGCAGTAGCAAGATTCTTTAAAGCTCATGAAGATTTCATAGGAGCAGTCAAAAAGATGTAAACAGTGGTTAATCATTCTTGCACTTACTTTGAGCAAACAGAGTTTAATCAAACAGAGGTCTCACTTCTACAACAGTGCTTAACCAGGCTTTATGAGTTCAAAACTACTTGGTAAGAAAAATGACTCAGGGAAAACAAAAATCCCTAGTTTTATTCTTTACAAGTATGCTGTATTTATGAAGGCAGTGGTTCTCAACCTTCTCCTTGCTCCATGCTATCACATACACAACTCACTCTTACTACTAACTGTGACTGTCAGCCAGAGAGACATGAAGTTGGGGGTAGAGAGGCTCATTAGACTGTATGAGCATCAAGGAAGAGGAGCTGTATAAAGAGAGAAGCTACCTCTACCACCCCGATATCACTACGTCCAACAACTTGACCTCACTTGGTAGGCAAATGAATGAGACTTGACTGTATGCCTGTTAGGTAAAATACTGTTATCTTTAACATTAGACCTTTACTATCTGTTTGACCAAACTAACAGAGAATTAAAAAATAAGGACCGTGTAAATTTCTATGTAAGGCTTTCTTTAAAAACAGTTCAATGGAAGCTACCCAGGATTGCTGCTCAAGTGCAAGCGGTATTGAACATGATAATATTATCATTATGAACAAAGATTGTTTTTTGAGTCTTTGAAAAGCATCTGTTCCTGCCCTTACAGTTCAAGAGAGCTTGACTATAAAAGACTTTAAAAGTACAGAAAAATTTGCCACCTTCTGAGTCAGGATCTCCAAATGGATTTAATTCTGCTACATCAGGATCATCAAATGGATTTGAATTCACAGTGGCCAAGTCCTTTTCTGCTTCATCCAAAAAGTTAAGTTTGTTGATAAGCTCTGAAAATAAAACATATGGATTAGCTCCCTATACTTAGGGTTAAACATAAGCATTGATCATTCGAGAAACATTTCAAATTGTAAAAATTCACACTAATAATACCTGCAAATAATAAGATATAGCATTTTATCAATGGCAAAATGCCACTCAAGTATTTTGTAGCATACCAACATTTTCAAATAAAACAAAACAAACATATGCATATTAATTTGAAAATTATATCACATAATGAACTATACTAAATAAACTTTCATCTGAATTTAATTTGATCTAATAAAGTACTGAAAAGAATTTTAGAAAAAATATTTCACTCCCAAATATGAATAATTGAAATGAGTTTAATATAAGCAAATATTTTTAAAATAATATATTTATAATATATAAGCTTTCTGAAGAAATATCATCATCTTATATGACCAAGTATTATCTTAGAAAATGTTTTAAAACCACTGTCTTATTAAGGATCCAGATATAAGACTTTACCAAAGATAAATTCTGTTATCTTGTTGCTTGTTGGTGCACTACAAATTACCAAAAAAAAAAAAATTCGAGGAAAAGCACAAAGACAAAACTGATAGCTAAGTACAGACAGAAGTCAAGAGGTGGCAGGTCACAGTAAATACAGGCAATCAGAAGCCGAAAGAAAGGAGGAAAGCTCTTAGACCTTCAGAGGAACTGGCTGATTTAGCTGAAGGCATATTTGCTTGCTTTATGCAGTCATCTTGATCTTCATCTAAGCTGCTCAGAGCATTCAACTGGTTTACAATTTCTGTAAACAGAAGCCAGTCGAGACAAATGTAAGGTAAGGTCATTTAATTAAAGAGCAGTAGAAGCATGCTGTTACTCAAAAAGACGAAGATATAGGATGTTTGGTTAATCAAGAGAATACATTCAGAAGATGTTATTTTGATGAATTATCACAGATGTATTTAGCTGAATGTTATGCTGTATTCATATTTTAAAGTAGAAAGCATTTTATTGTTAAAATTTATAATAGTAACATAACAACTATGTTAAAAACAAAAAACAAAGATAATAAACAACCCAAGAGATTGACACTGGCTTTCAGCAACCACATTTTATATCTGAACTTTAAACACATACATTAAAAAAAGAATAAAAAATATCCTCCAATACTGCAGAAAATATTTATCATGTGTCTTATACTAAATTTAAACTAAAGCTTTTAAGAATATAACTGCATGAATCATGTATAATAAGCACTTGTTCATGTTCTAGAATTAGGACTAAAACAAAAAAAGCAGGCATTAGCTACAATTTTCTACTACTGTTTTCTATGGAATCTATTCTTTTAAGCCCACTCTAAGCATTTGCTTTAGAAAGGCATATGCTTTAGCTGAGAAAACACAAACAAAAAAGACAAGGACAGACAAAAAAAATTTAAGATATAGAATTCATTCTGTGTATGAACTGAATTTTTTTTACATGAGTCATATATATTTGAACAATTCTGAATATGTGAAATTATCATTCACTAGGTGAAAATTAGACAACTTGGAAAAAATTAGTAAGAGTCTATTAGGATAATATAGTTAATTCCTGACGTTTCTGATGTTACAACCTAGGAATAACTTAGGTATAAGAATAAGCCAAATAGATCCAAATCACTCAGTGAGAAAGAAAGAAAATGGGTGAAAGTAGAAAACAGTTATAAATTTGACATTAAAGGTATATTGTTCTTGAACATTGTAAATCTAAGTACACATACTGAATTTTATTTGAACTAAATGATAGAATTTATGTTTGTGATATGGCTGCCTTTATCTGTATGTCTACTAAATAAATATTTATTAATCAGCCTATACCAAGTGCCACACTTGGGACACAAGGATGAAAAAAAGATATGGTATTGTCCTTGTATAATTTCCGCGTTATGAAGACACAAATTAATATTGAAACAGACTTAATAAATGCCTACAGGCAAATCTCATTACATTGCCCTTCACAGATACTGCGTTTTTGACAAATTGAATGTTTGTGGTGATTGTGTTGAGCAAACCTATTAGCACCATCTTTCCAGCAGCATGTGCTCACTTCATGTCTCTGTGACATTTTATAATTATTGCAATATTTCAAACTTTATTATTATTATACCTGTTACAGTGATCTCTGATAAATGATCTTTGATGTTAATAACTGTTCTGGAGTGCCACAATCATGTCCATATGAGACGGTGAACTTAAATGTGTACACTCTGACTGCTCTACCCACCAGCTGTTTCCCCATCGCTCACCCTCTCCTCAGGTGTTCTTATTCCCAGGGACACAACAATATTGAAATTACATCAATTTAGTAACCCTACAATGGCTTCTAGGTGTTCTAGTGAAGGGAAGAGTGGCACGTCTCTTACTTTAAAGGAAAAGTTAGAAATCATTAAGCTTAGTGAGGAAGGCATGTTGAAAGCAGAGACAGGCTGATAGCTAGGCCTCTTGTGCCCAAATAGTTGGCCAAGTTGTGAATGCAAAGGAAGAGTCCTTGAGGGAGACTAAAAGTGCTACCCCAGTGAACACACGAATGATAAGAAAGGGCCTTGTTGCTGATGTAGAGAAAGTTTTAGGGTCTGGATAGATCAAACCAGCACAACATTCCCTTCAGCCAAAGCCTAATCCAGAGAAAGGCCCTAACTCTCTTCAATTCTATGAAAGTTGAGAGAGGTGAGGAAGCTGTGGAAGAAAAGTCTGAAGCTAGCAGAGAGGTTGCTTCTTGAGGTTTAGGAAAGAAGCTGTCTTCATAATATTAAAGTGTAAGGCGAAGCAGCAAGTGCTGATGCAGAAGCCGCAGCAAGGTGATCTAGAAGATCTAGCTAAGACTGTGGATGAAGGTGGCTGCACTCAACAACAGATTTTCCATGCAGACAAAACAGCCTTCTATTGGAAGAAGATGCCACGTGGGACTTTCATAGCTAGAGAAAAGTCAACGCCTGGCTTCGAAGCTTCAGAGGACAGGCTGACTCTTATTCGGCGTTAGTGTAACTGATGACATTAAGTTGAAGCCGGTGTTCATTTACCATTCTGAGAATCCTAGGGCCCTTAAGAATTATGCTAAATCTACTCTGCCTGTGCTCTATAAATGCAACAAAAAGCCTAGGTGACAGCACACCTCTTTACATCATGGCTTACTGAATATTTTAAGCTCACTGTTGAGAACTACCGTTCAGAAAAAAAGATTCCATTCAAAATATTACTGCTCATTGA
>CAUYSK010027209.1:0-47516 GCA_963575035.1 Avahi laniger | reverse complement strand
GTTTTTTCCTGAACAGTCTGGAAAAGCTAACAACATTTCAGCAGTAGAGAGTATGGTGAAACTGATATAAAATCTATATAGAAATTCCACACGCCGTTGCTTAGCTCTAGACAGATATCCCAAGGAATAGCAACACTAGTTCTTTGTTGCTTTTTTTCCCCGGAATATTACAGGGGTACAAACGTTTTGGTTACATAAATTGCTTTTCTACCTTTTGAGTCAAAGTTGTAAGTGTACCCATCACCCAGATAGTGTGCATTGTACCCATTAGGTGTGAATTTACCCATCCCCTCCTCCCCTCTCCCACCGGCTTGATTTCTGATGAATGCTATTTCCATATTGCACGTAAGTGTTGATTGATTAGTTCCAATTTAATGGAAACAACCCAAATGCCCATCAATACTACTCAGCCATAAAAAATGGTGAATTAATACCTCTTGTATTAACCTGGGTGGAACTGGAGACCATTCTTGTAAGCGAAGTATCACAAGAATGGAAAAACAAACATTGCATGTATTCACCATTAAATTTGTTGCTTTTTAATAACAAAAATCCTATCTCTTCTGTACTTTTTCCTCTCTATTCTCAGATTATTAAAGCCAAGGAGTTGGTGATTTTTTTGTTTTGATCTCTTTGTGGCCATGATGTAAAATTAGGGACCCTTAAAATCTTACTCTTATTAGAGCTACTCTTGAAGCATCCTTTTCACATTCCATTCTTTGTGTAATAATTTTACTTCTAACCCTAAAACTGTCAACTTCCTTCCCTGTCCTTTTTTCAACCTTGAATTGAAGGATGAGCAAAGAGGTTCATAAATAGATGAAACTATAAAGTGGGTTCTTCCACCCTGAAGCCAAGATAATGTTTCAGTTATATACATTTAATGCTTTCTGGTAATTGGCAAAGAACCTGAATGATACTGCATTCAAAGTAATAACTGACTCCATAACATCAGAAAGTACAGAAATCAGGGTATGCTACCCAGAAAAAGCAAGAATCTTGTATCAACCAAACTGTATACAAAATCTAACATCTGTTAGAGCCACTCGAGGTGTGGTTTAAACATTTTTAAAAAACTCACTCAGTTAAGACATACAGTATCTTAGAAATGCCTAAATATTGTTGAATATTGCCAATTAGATTTTTTAAATTTAGTGTGGCACTTTCTTGTGTCTTTTGACCATATGTTTTATACTGAGTCTTTTAGTATTCTTCTTTAAAGAACTCAAGTTAACTTTTTTGCTATTATCAATGCAATCTCGTTTCTCATTCTGTGGTTCTCATTTCTCATTCTCATGATGAGAATTCTCATTCTCCTTTTTATTTTCAAGTACCAGAAATAAACATTTAACACTTGCAAACAGAAAGCTCTATGATTCTACATCTATGTGACATGACACAGTTGGAGAAATGACTACTGAAGAAGCATATTTATAACAATAGAATTTTATTTTCTCACAGAAGAAGTCCTTGATCAAGATGCCAGTAAATTCAGTTTCTGGTGAGGGCTCTCTTCCTGGCTTGCGGATGGCCATCATCTCAGTATGTTTTCACATGGCCTGTCCTCTGAGCACATGCATAGAGAGAGAAAGAGCTCTGGTATCTTTGTCTTTTTATAAGGACATCAGTCCTATTGGATTAACACTCCACCCATATGAACTCATTTACCTTGAATTACCTCCTTAAAGGCTCTTCTCCAAATAGTTACACTGGGCATTAGGGTATCACCATATGAATTTGGGGAAGGGAAGGATACAATTCAATACATAACACTTGGTATCTATTGGAATAACCTCCCAAATTGGCTTCTCTACTTTAGGTC
This sequence comes from Avahi laniger, assembly GCA_963575035.1. Classification (NCBI taxonomy): domain Eukaryota; kingdom Metazoa; phylum Chordata; class Mammalia; order Primates; family Indriidae; genus Avahi; species Avahi laniger. Next base: position 45,694 of record CAUYSK010027209.1, on the reverse strand, counting down.
AAACTAGCAATAATTGTTATAATATGTTTACTAATTGTGACAATCTCCGAAGAAAGTTTATTTTTTAATTAGCAAGAACATCTCAGCATTCTTATATTATAAAAATTTTATCCTTTACCCCCAGGAAAAATAACCCAGAAGGATTTTAACACAATCTAGTCAGCAAATTTATGTTGAAATAAGAATGTATATATTCCCTTCTTTAAATAAGCCCAGTTTCCTCCATTGGGACCATGCCTTCCATAATTCTTGATGTGTTTAAAGAGAAATTACTAGAAGGGGGCACATATAGGGAAATTTCTCCTTGTAATAATGATAACAGTACTGGAGCAGCAGAGTAGCTAGTATCAGATTAAACCTCTTGTCAACATTAATTACAAACTCTGGGAAAAAATACAAACACACGACTACACGTAGGCACTATAGAGTGATCAAAAGCAGGCAGAAACTGAAGAGGAATTCAATACTTGAAAAAAGGAAATTGCATTCAATTAGATTCATATTTACACATCTTTTCCCCTTGGGCCATAGAGCAATTAAAACATAAGCAGAAAGCCACGGCCTCATTGGTTTAAGTATCAGAGAACAGAATTCAGGGATGCCAAAGTGACCAGAAATTTAACAAGTAAATCCAGAAAAGGAGAAGGCCATAGAGAAGGAAGCCCCAAAATCTTGATATAGACCACTTTCAAACCCCTGGATAACTCCAGCTGCACATGTCCAGGGAAGATTTCAAGGAGGCCAGGGATAAACAACTGAAGAAATGTTTAAAAAGCTGGACAAGGAAGCTTTTGGCTACCTCAGGGATAATAGAACTTGAAGTTTGACTCCAGTTCAGTTGAAGGGGATTAGCAAATACCTTGAGCTTTTCACTGAAATCCCAGAACAATCATGATTGTTGATAAAAGGAAAAGAGACTACTTTCCAAGATTAAATCATATATCCTATGACTAAGGGCAAATTTAAACCCTAAGATTGTAAGTAAAACCTTTCATAACAAAGTATAAAAACCAAACCTCAATGAACCAGTACATGAACTGCCTGGTCACACAAAAATCTACACTTCTCAGAGAAATATTTAAAAATTTAGAGTCTGTACAATGCATCATCCATAATAACTAGAGTGCAATCAAAAAGTACTAGGTATGTCAAAAAACAAAAAGATATAATCCTTAGTCAAAAGAAAAAAGAATCAACAAAAATAGATTTGTTGACCTAGATGTTAAAATTAGTGTAAAAGGACTTCAAAAGAAATAATTATAAAGATGTTCATGACTTAAAGGAAAAGATGATCAAAATGAGTGAACTGATAGGCAAATCTCAGTTGAGGAATAAAATGATTATATATAAAAGAACCAAGTGAAAATTTTATGACTTCATTAGTCATCAGAGAAATACAATTATAAACACAATGAAAGACCATTTCACAATGTAAGAACAGCTACAATTTAAAAGGTGGCAACACCAAATGTTGACAAGCATATAGAACAACTAGAACTTTCATACACTGCCAGGAGGAGTATAAGATGATAAAGCCACTTTGCAAAAAAGTTTGAGCACTTTCTTATAAAGTAAAGCATACACTTACCCTAGGAAATCCAACATTTACACTCTTAGGTATTTATTCAAGAGAAATGAAAATATATGTCCACACAAATATTGCAAACAAATGTTAATAGCAGAAATAACTCAAATGTCCATCAGTAGGTGATTAGATCAACTAATTATGATCTACTTAGACAATGGAATACTACTCAAACTACAGGAAAAGAATGTACTATTATGTACAACATAAATGAATATGAAAGACTGAAAGATATTACGTTGTTTGAAAGAAGCCAGACACAAAGGAACACACACTGTATGATTCCTTTCATAAGAAGCTCAAGAACAGGCAAAATATTCCTCTAAAGATAGAATCAGAACATCGATTGCATATGTGGAGTGGAGATTGACTGGAAGGGGCACGATGTGACTTCCTGAAGTGATAAAAATGTTCCATATCATGTTTAAACTGATCTTTACATGGCTGTATTCATCTCTGGAAACTCACCAAATTGCATGTATATTTTACCTTAATAAAAGTGGTATCAGAAAGCATCTATAGACTCTATATTCACTTGTAAAATTTAAATTCTTCAGGACTATTAGAGAATATGAACTCATTGCATATAATTATTCTCCACAAAAAGTCATCACTGTATATAGTCTTCCATGCAATCAAATATAAATACTAAATATAGAAATCAATGAGAATATAAAAAAAGAAAAAGGAACAAAAAATTTTCCAGTCTTACAAAATAGTGCTTACTTGGGAAAGGGAAACTACAAAGATATTTTCTGTTCCTTGTTAAAATTCTTTTTGCCTTCAGAATTTACATTATAAGTGGGAGAGAATTCAAATTGGTCCAGTCTGTTGGAATGGATTTTATATCTAGCTAAGTAGAGTAAATCATTATAATAGCATATTATATTGCATATTCATTTATCCTAAATTCTATAACTTAAAAAGCAAATAGTGACATAAAGAAAGTTAACTCACATTCTGATTTTTAAAAAAAATGTTATCACAGAGGTTTATGGTTTAAGAAAAAAGGTAACAAGGAGTGTGTCATCCTAAAGCGACTATTCTCAATCCCAGCTGTACGTAAGAATCATCTAGTCACTTTTTAAATACTATATACCAAAGCTTGAGCCCCATTAATGAAAGCAGAATCTTTGTGGTGTTAATCTCATTAAATATAAACTTCATGAAGGACGGGGTTTTTTTTCCTATTTTGTTTATTTTTGTATCCCTAGGGCTTAGAACAGTGCTTGGCACATAGGAGGCTCAATGAATATTTGATAAATGAATGAATTAATTAATTAATAAGGGATAAGCAAGTTATTGAAAGTCTAGAAATCATTTTGGTCTTGTACACAATGGCAGAATTCCTGTAGACGGTGCAGAATACAGCAGTGCCAACCAGTTATTTTACAAAAATGTTTGATGATTTGAATTCATTGTAGCTGAAAGTCACTGAGCTCTTGTTGATAATTTCCTATGGATCAGCTATTGTGCTCCAAGTAAGGTTTATAAATGTAAATAAGACATGGTTCTACATTTGAGAAGTTTCCAGTCTATTAGGTATTAGTGGTAAAGAGAAAGTCTAGCACATAAACATTTACCTATTTATTGATTAATTTAGCACTTATTTATTAAACACTTACTATGTGCCATGAACATATGTACCAGGATATACTGTGACAAACAAGATAAATGATATTGTCCTCAAGGAGTTTATTGTCTAGTGAAGGAGGAGGATAATAAACTGGGAAACAAATAACTATAATTTGCAATAAATTTGATAAAGGAAATGATTATAATGTTGTTATGTAGAATTTTGGTCAGGTGGAGGGCACTGTTTTATATTGGATGGTCAGGAAATACATCTCTGTATTGAGACTTTAATGATGAAAAGAAGCCAGCAAAGCAAATTTGTGAGCAGAGAGGGTCTCTAGCAGAGGGAATAACGTGTTCAAAATACTTGAGGTGGAAAAGAACTAGGCATGTTCAAGAACCTGAGAGACCCAATAGCTGGAGTATAAATGGAAAGTAGAACAAGTTGAAAGTGAAATAATAGGTAAGGTTACAAAATTCACAGCATGGGCCATGGTAAAGAGTTTGGATTTTATTTTAAGCGCAAAATGAATCTATTAAATGCTTTTAAGAGAAGAAATGGCATTATGCAATTTGTATATTTAAAATATTGTTCCTTTTATCCAAATGTACAATAGATTCAAAGGTGGACAAAAGTGGAAGCTTGGAGACTAGTTAGGAACCTTTTTCAGAAGTCCAGATGAGAGAGGATAGAAGCAGTATATTAGCGCAATTACAGTGGTGACGAGGAAAAGTGGGCACCTATAAACATATTTAGAAAAAATTGATAGGACTTGATGAGGGATTGAATGTAGATGAAGGAGAAGGAAAAATCAACAATGACCCCTACAGTTCTGGCTTACAAGAATGGAAGGATCGTGGAGATATCTACATAGGTGGGGGAAAATAGGTCAACTCCGAATTTAAAGGTTGGATAGAAGAGGAACCAAGGAGGATGAGTAGGAGTAACCAGAAAGGGAGGAGAAAACTTTAGAGCACAAGGAATCTCAGAATCTAAAAATCTGCCTTAAAAAGGAAAGTATTTCAAGAAGGAAGAAGTGATCAAATTTGTTCAATGATGGTAAGTGACTAATATAAAGGCAGAAAAGTATCCATTGAAAATGGCAAAATGAAGGTTGTTGGCGATCTTATCTAAAACAATTTCAGCAGAGTGATTGAAATAACTCCAGATAGACGTGGGCTGAAGAGTGAATGGGAAATAAGGCAGTTGAAAAAGCAGAAGTATTAATAGAAAATTCTTTCAAGTTTACTTTTGAAGGGAAGCAGAAAAATGAAATGAGAGCTGGAGGAAATTATTAGATCAAGAGGAGATATCAGAGCATATTTGTACATTGACGGGAATGCTCTAGCAGAGACAAAGAGATTGATAATTTGGGGAAGGAGAGAGTATTCATAAGGAAGTCCGAGAAAGGTGCAAGGTAAATGAGGGTGTTCTCAAGAGAATGATGGCAAATAGAATCTAAGCTGGAGAAGCAAGGGAGAGAATATAGCAGGGAATTACAGTTTAATGAAAGCTAAACAGAATGATGAATAAAGAAAGCTAGAAAGAGCAATGACTAATTAAGCTTCTGAGGAGGAAGCATATTTGAGAAAGAAAGGGGATCATCCCAGGGAGACACAATGTCCAGAGAATGCTGTATTGGCTTTTTAGGCTGTAACAGAGAGTGGAGGCAGTGAAGAAAAGTGAAACTTGAAGGCCGAAAGCTGTTTTTGAAGGGTATTGCATACCCTGCCAAAAAGTTTGAACTTAATTTGTTGACAATAATAATTATTAAGACTCTTTGACTTGCAAATAACAGAAATCTGCTTGGGTGAACTTAACAACAACTAAACAAATAAATAATTAAATGAAGGGGTTTGTTTAATAAAAGGGTACAGGTGTCTTATATAATTCAAGAGTAGGAATGCAGTGGCGACCTGGGAAGGGGCTAGAATATTGTCAATACTTTGTCACTCATTTCTCCTTTTCTTTCCCAGTCTGTTTCCTTTTTCTCCATTCCACATATTAAAACATAGTGACTTCCTAGTTCATGAGGGTATTTTTTTAATAGAAGAAAGAATGACTAACTCAGTTCCACACCTGTTTCAATCCACTGTTGCTGGACAGTGGGGAATCATTTATAACAAATATAGCTTCTGGAGGTCCATTTCTGTGTATCAGCAGCTGAACTCATAGAAGATAATACTGTTAGAAGCTAGGCAGGAAGTTCTCAAACCATAAAGACATAGAAATTTTTTTTAAGCATGGCATGGAAGTAACATGCTCAAATCCATCATTTAAAAAAGATAACTCCAGCAGCAATACGAAGAATGGATTGGAACAGAGATTAACCAGATTCAGAGAGGTAATGAAACCACTAAGAAAAATTTCAAGCAAAAAATCATAAGAATTTGTATTGGGATGGTAATAGTAGCAATGGAAAGGCATAGACAGATACCAGACACAGACACATTTCAGAGATTGCATGGACCACACTTGAATATAAGTAGTGAGGAAAGATGTACAAGAAAGATTACTTCAAGATTCTTTTTTTGGTAATAAGATAAATAGGATTGCTGACAGGTGAGACATGGAAAATAAGAAAGTACAAGGTTTGAGGGGACAACTTTGAGCTTGAAGAGTACATCCGCTGTTAGATCCAAAGCTCAACAGGGTTGAGAAATCAATATTTGAGAGATACATGGATAATAGTTGGAGCATTATGATTGGATGAGATTATTCAGGAGGATTATGTAAAGAAAAGAGAGTAGCTCTCTTGGAAAATTCCAGTGGAAGAGATGAAACTAGAAGAAAGATGAAGAGCAGACAGAGACATACAGAAAGAATAAAAAATAGCTGTGTCTTAGAAACCAAGAAAGAACTTTCAGAGAAAGGAAATGATCAACAATGTCAAATACTGCTGGGAAGAAAAGTAAGGAGGAGAGCTGAAAAGAGGCTAATGTATTTGACAATCACATCATTACTGACCTTTCTCAGAGCAATTTCAGTAGAGTGTCGGGGGTGGAAGCCAGATTGCAGTGGGTTGAGAAGAGGCTGAGAGAAAAGGAAGTGGAAGCAGTGCCTATGACCTGCTCTTTTTGAAATTTGCATGTAAACTGGAATACGTATTGCTACATAATGGTTTACTCTATTAAAACTTATTTTATCACTGTATTAGTTGGACTAAAACTAAATCATTGACAAATTTCTAATTGAACTATGGACTTCTGATTCCGAAATTTCCATACATCATCTTACCTTTAGGCAACTTAATTCCCTTTTGCAGAGGTAGTGCCAATGACATTACATCTCACCTTTATTTTTACTGGGTTTCATGGCATTGTCTTTAATGATTTCTCCCACCATCATTCCTCTTTCCTCCATCTCAGCTCTCAGATACATAACCTTTTTGCCAATTTCATTAAAGCTTGTGCTCATTTTCTCAAGTTTCCTATCAATCGGGGTAATTGCTTCCTACACAAAACCCAGTCTCCTATTAACTGGCTCATTACCTTGAGTTAAAAGTTCAGAAACTTCTTCAAACTGAAATCACTGCAGTGTCCTGAAAAGAAACTACTTCTGAAGATGCTGACACATGTGTAAGCCAAGACATTTTTTGAATTGGATTCAAGGATTTACAGATCCAACCTATTCCGTATCATGTTCCTATTTGTACTAGTCTTCCTGCTTCACTGCAACGTTATCACTATCCTGGTCATACCAGCGGACTTACAGCATAGTACAGGACAAAAATCAGTTAATATGTTGATCGCAGGTCTTTCTATGTTGATATAGCTCACGTGGTTCAGAAAAGAAATACTATTAAAGTTCCTCTAGTTTTCTCTCCAGCTAAAGACAGTTAAGTTAATGAACATTTCTACTCAATCTTTCCATGCTAACTAGTTTTATTTTTGCATTTTCTAGGCTTACCTCACTGATGCTGAACATCCTGAAAAGCTTTTGCTTCTTTGGATCAATGAAAAGGATCAAGAGATATGAAGTAAATTTTTAAAAAAGATTTTTAAAATGTGATACAATAAATGATCTGCACTCATTATAACTAATGAGCAATTTAAATTCTTCATTGGTAGTCGAGGTAAACATCTTCTCAACTAGGTTTCTAAAAGCATCTATAGAAGTTCAAAACATACATCACTTCAAGTGGAATAATATCTCCTAAAAAGAACTAAAATACCCAGTGTACAACTAACTGCCCTTGCTATCATTTATTTAGCACGTATTACATGGTGGGCACTGTGACATAGATACGGACCTTGGTTTGCATCCACAAGGACCATACAGTGGGTTGAGAAGACAAGATACACTACCTGTAGGAAAGTAAATAATAATGTAAGACAGCATGTTTTCAATGAGAAATGAATAGTACAGAGAATAAGAACCAGCCAGTTTCAAAAGCAAAGAGCTATCTCACCAATGCAGAATAAGTAGAAAAGTTTTCATGAAGGAAGTGCTCCTTGTGCTGGATCTTGGAGGAACTATAGAATGTAGACTAGCAAAAAGGCATGAGGAAGGCACTGTAGGTAAAGGGACACAGTTTAAGCAATGATTCAGAGGAGGTGTAATATTGCTCAAGGCATATTAGACGAATTTTGCCTGAAAAAGGCCTGGAAATGTCCTCTTTTGTGCTCCATGGGAAGTTAGCCACCAAGTAAAAAGTCTAACTACCCTGAGTCTACCATGCTATGAGAAGCCCAACCTATCCATGTGGAAAGGTCATATAGAGAACTGACGCCACTGGCCCTGAGCTCGCAGTGGAACCTGACAACATCAACGTGTCAGCAGTGTGTGAGGCCACCTTGGAAGTGGGTCCTCCAAGAGTCATCTAGAGCCATCCAACTGATGATCCCTGCCTAAATTTCAGCATTTTTAGCAAATAACTGATTAATACTATTTTAAATCACTGTATTTTGGGGCAAATCACTGATATTTTTCTTGATTAAAAATGAGCTTAAATTGTGAGATAAGCTAAATTTATCTGTGAGGGCCTCTTGCCACACTATATTATTCACTTTCCTAGCTTTAAGTCTTCTCTTCCACTTACCAGAAGTGTTTATTCCTGAAAGCCATGTCATATGATGATTGGTTAATTAGTTAATTTTTTTAAGTTCAAAGTGTTCCTTCTAATACTATTTATCTTTTAACAAAGGAAGACAGAGATCTCTTCAAGATTCAACTACTGAAAAGAGTGGAGGTGGGGTAGGGGTATGTAATAAAGTAGAAAGAAAAGGAAATGTGTAAAACTACCATGTAGGAGCCCAAAACATCCCATGTAAGCTATATGGCTTCAGGTTATCTAGCTTATAATTTTTCTTTGCTTAATTTCTCTACTTAGAAATACCATGTCGCTGTGGTAGGTTTTTCTTTAATTGAAAAAAGTTAATTACTGTTTTTCATGAACCTCATATGCCAATATGTTATAGGCTAAAATCAACCTGACAGATAGTTATTTTTAAATGACTACAAACAAAAGTCATTCCCCACCTGACGCTTTTCCTAAAACATGCAACATAAACCAGAGATAAAATTTTAAAAAGTATTATGTTTCTCTTCAACTAGTCAACCACTACTTCTCTTTAACTGGTTTGGTACTACAATTGGAAATTGCCCTTAAAAAACATATTCTTCTAAAACTAAGTAGTAATATTTTAATTCAACAAACTTTTATTATTAGTAATATGTTAGCTCCTATCACTATCAACTATTTAGAATTAGATTAAGAATTTAAAACTTGGCCTATCATTTTCTATAATATTTTAAAGTCATGGGCATTGTTAAGGGACTAATATTCACAAATTATTCGATGACTCTCTCTTTCCTTTTTGCTTTTATTCTCAGTTAATAGATATGCAAAGCTCTTGCTATTTTCACACTAAACTTACTGATTATCAATCTAGGTAGCACAAAAGATAACTAGTCTGTATCAAATTTCTACTTATATTATTTTATAAATAGTAAATAAGAATTTCTCTGGTCTGCATCCTCTTACTAGTAACTACAAACTTTATGAAAATACAATATTTGTTTTATTTTGTTTTGGTTTGTTTTTTGTCACTGAAGCTACAATGCCTAGCAGAATATTTGTCATATAATATGTGCTGAATACATTGTTTTTAACAGCTTTATTATTGAGATATGCGAATATGCAATGAAGCACACATATTTAAAGTCTACAATTTGATAAATTTTGACATATGTACTAGATTTGTAAAACCCTCAGAAAACCAAGATAATAAACATATCCATTACCCTCAAAAGTTTCCTCATGGCCCTTTGTAACCCTTCCCATCTAACTCCTCCCCACCCCATCCTCACATAACCAACCGCTGGTCTACTTTCTGTCACTATAGATTAGTTTGTATTTTCTAGAATTTTGTATAAGTGAAATCAAACAGTATGTACTGTTTTGTCTGGCTTCTTTTGAGATTCATTTGTGATGCGTGAAACAATAGTTTATTTATTTATTTTTATTGCTGATTAGTATTCTATTGTATGGCTTATACCACACTTTGTTTATCCATTCATCTGTTGGTGAACATTTGAGTTGTTCCCCATTTTGGGTTTTTACCGATTAAGCTGCTGTGAAGATTCATGTATAAGTCTTTGTATAGACATGCTTTCGATTTTCTTGGGTAATATTTTAGAGCATTAGGATGACTGGATCATATGCCAGGTGAATGTGTTTGCCTTTTTAAGAGACTGTCAAGCAGTTTTCCAAAGCAGTTGTATTATTTAACATTATCACCTGCATTGTACGAGCATTCCCCACTTTCCTCTCCATTCTAGTCAATCAATACTTGGAATGGCCAGTCTTTTGAATTTTAGCCATTCTGATAAGAGTATCTCATTGTGGGTTTGCTTTTCCCTGATGTTTAATGATGTTGAACACTTTTTTATATACTTTTTACCATCTGTATGTCATCTTTAGTGAAATATCTTCCTATCTTTTTTCCATTTGGTATAGGAATGAAGTCATTTGTTTTCTTACTGAGATTTGAGAGTTCTTTGTATATTCTGGATACAAGTCCATTATGAAACACATGATTCAAATATTTTCTCCCACTCAGTGGCTTATCTTTTCACTCCCTTAACAATGTCTTTCAAAGAGCAGAAGTTTTTAATTTTGCTGAAGTCCAAGTTACCAATATTTTCTTTTATGGATTGTATTCTGCATCACATCTAAAAAGATTTGCCTAACCCAGGGTCATAAAGATTTTCTCCCATTTTTTTTCTAGCAGTGTTATAGTTTTAAGTTTTATATTTAGGTCCTTGTTCCATTTTGAGTTAATTTGTATATATGGCATGAGACATGAACTAAAGTGTTTTGTTTTTTTTTTTTTGCATGTGGATGTCCAATTGTTCCAGGATTATTTGTTGAAAAGACTATTCTTTCTCCACCGAATTGCCTTTGCACCTTTGTGGAAAAATCGGTTGTTTATATAAGTGTGGATCCATTTCTGAACTTTCTCTCCCATTCCATTGATCTATTTGTTTATCTTTATGCCAATACCACACTGTCTTGATTACTGTGGCTATATTCTAAATCTTGAAATTTCCAACATTGTTCTGTTTTTTCAGAATTGTTTTGGATCTTCTAGTTTCCTTGTATTCCCATATGAATTTTAGAATCAGCTTGTCAATTTCCATAAAAAGTCTTGCTAGGATTTTGACCAAGACTTTCTTGAATCTTTAGGTCAATTTGGGGAAAACAGATGACAATATTGAGTCTTCTGACGAATGGCTCAATATATTTTTATTGAATGAAAGAAGAATTGTTGGAATTTTGGTTTTGGAATAAAGAGTTTTCAGATGCTCTAAGTATATTGAGAATATTATGTTTATTAAAATATTGTGCCAGTAAATTTTGATCTGGCTTTTCAAAAAATATTTATAATTATCTTATATAATATTAAGATATATAATATTATAATCTTATAATAATATTTATAATTATCTTACAAAAAATTTGGGAGAGGTGACAGTTAACTTTAGAATATGTATGATTACTTCAAACTTCAACATATTAATATAAAACTCTGTAATTTCAGAGCTAATATGACATTTTTGGAGCATGTTTTATCTTTAGAAAAAGAAAAAATGGTGAGCCAATGGCCAACTATTAAAATCTAAAGGGAGACTGATATACATTTATTAATAATAAAATAAATTATAAATTTAACTTCCTGCATCCAGGAGAATTTCACTTTTTCAGGCCTCTTAGAAACAAATAACACCTATCCCTTTTATTCACTTTTGTAATTTTTTTTAACTTTTCAAGGCACTTTCAGTCCATGATTTCTTCTTACTCATACAACAACTTTGTGAGGTAGGAATGGTAAGTCATCAGCATCTGACAGCTGAGGAAACTGAGGAACCCAGCAGCTAATAGATCACCTCAAGTCACAGTAAAAGCTAATGAAAACTGCTCCAGGTCACCTAATTTTCTTTCAAAATGTCTGGCCACTAGACAATTCTGTGCAGAAAATAGAACTCACTCTAGCTAGCTCAAATAGAAAAGGCATTTATTAATGAATGTTGGGTGGCCTCAAATCTCCAGAAAGACCAAAGAGGCAGACTTAGAGATTACCTACCACAGATCACTACCTAACTCAGATCCAGCAACTGCTCTGGGGAAGATATATGGCCCCTGTTATCCAGCTTACAGAGCAAATGCTGGACATTGGAAGACAGAACTTCAGTCACTGTAATCCTAAAAGATCTACATCTCCATGCTCTCTCTTAACAGACCAAAAGTTTCCCTAGAGCTTCTGCTTCATCCTTTTGCTCTCTTCCAAATAAACACTTCACTCAGAGACTATGATTAGTGGAGCCTAGGTCACCTATCTGAGATTGCATTCAGGATGCAGGAAATCCCCCAAACATAAAAATGATGTTCAAAAGGAACTGAGTAGCCTCAACTTGGCAAGGCACATCTCACAAAGCTTTCTTAAAATCAGCGTGAGTCACAGAATTACTGTGGTTTGGAGACTGAATGGAATCTTTCAAATTGCCAGTATTTTCTAAATTTTAGACCATGGTTCATTAGAAGACCATAAATCATTGTAGTGTGCTCTACAGTTTTAAAAACTAAAATAGAGTTGAAAATACCACCATGCCTTACACTTAATGAAGGTTAGTATTGTTTGGTGAAACTTTTGACCTCATCATATACATGTGTATAGATTTATATATGTATATGTATAATATATGTCTAAGTGTCCTGAGCCCCAATGTAAAATGTATTTCTTACTTGACACACAGTAAAAAAAAAAAAAAAATTGCAAAGCACCAGTCAAATCCAACTTCTTCATTTTGCATTTGACAGAGGAAAAAATAAGGCTCAGAGAAATCAAATACCTTGCTATGGTGGTTAGTGCAAAGCTGGAATCCAGAAACTCACAGAAAAATCTGAGTCCTACAATTCATTATAAGGACATAATCTATTATCCTTTTTTATGTAAATCAATTCCTACATTAGCCTTACATAATTCCTACATTATGATTATTAAATGTTTCATTAATTAGTATATCATGAAAACAGTAGAAATTTTGTAGTCATATTTGAAATTAGGCATTAATTGATGGTTGTCACTTGCTGTAGTTAATACTAGTCTTAACACTATTCTTTATATTAGCTCTGGAAAGACTGCTAATCATGTGTTATTTTAAAATATTTTTCACGTTGGCAAATGTATTAAGAATTGCAAAGGAGATTGGAATAGTGGTTAAAAACATAAGTCTTCAAAGAAAATAATCTTATTTATTTATTTTTTTAGAGACAGGATATCACTCTGTTGCTCAGGCTGGAGTACAAAGGTGTGATCATGGCTCATTGCAGCCTCAAACTCCTGGGCTCAAGAGATCCTTTCCCCCTCAGCCTTCCAAGTAGCTGGGGCTACAGGTGTGTACCACCATGTCAGGCTTATTCATTCATTCATTTATTCATTCATTCATGACAGAGTCGGAGTTTCACTATGTTGTCCAGCCTGGTCTCGAACTCCTGGCCTCAACTGATCCTCCTGCCTCAGCCTCCCAAAGTGCTGGGATTATAGGCATGAACCACCACACCCAGCCAATAATCCTATTTTTAATAAATAGAAGAGTTTTAAAGTTGTAATCTGCTATAATGTACAAAAATATATAACTAAAAATTTCTTTTCTTGTTAGTTCTCCACTGTGTTTATTACTAACAAAACATTAAATGCATTTTTCAAAGCAAGCTTGTATGATTTGAAATAAAATATGAAAAACAAAAACCTTTGTAACAATTTTTCTGTAATATGCCCAATTAATGATATACTTACATTTTAAAATTTTGAATTAATAGAACAAAGTAATTGAACTTGGGTATTTTTATATTCGTGGGCAAGAATTATACAAATAATATGTATTTTCAAAATAATATAGATTTTACTTTTCTAGAACTCATTTTAATTGAATTTCTAAAAAATTCTCTTTCTAAATAGTTGTCCAGCTTGGAATACAGCTCTATGTTCCATAATAAGGAGGCTGATCAAATCTTTTTACACTATTGATGTATACCATTGTTTTATACATAAATTTAATATTTGTGTTATGTTTTATAAACATAAGTTAAAAATTAATACTTCTATTAAACAACATTAAAACCTAATTGTTTTTAGGATATTGATGACAAGGCCAAAGTAAAATGATACCAAAAATCACTGAAGAATAAAAATAAATAAGTAATGCTTTAGGTAATTCAAAGAACCTCAATTTCGATTATATAGTGTTTTTTCTTCCACAGAAATACTCAATAAAGACAGAATGAAATGTACAACACTTTTGTAATGTGCACCCAGAACCTATTGGTTAACTCAGTGCCACATCTCAGATTTTGATACGGATTTTAAAAGTTTACTTTTTACCACCAATTAAAATATTTTAAACTCCCACTAAGAACAGAACATATTTTATTATTACAATATGCTGACGCTTTACATTGTCTGTGGGAACTTGTTTTCCTCTTAAAGAGTATAATTATAAGCAAAGACAAGAGGATATTTTTCTCAACAAAAACACTTTTCCTAAACTGAATGGTTCTTTGACACAGGAAGCTTGGTATGACACACCAAATGTGAATAGGGGAGGGTGCAAAAGCTGGTCAGATAAGGCAAATGAGGTGAGAAATTTACTTATCAGGAGTTTAGAGCAGTCATTAGAAATTGCCTCTTCTTCCCAGACTGGTTTGTCTTGCTCAGTGAATAGTGTTTTATTCCAACATCCTCTTTTCTTAATAGGAATTTAAAATAATAATGAGAGAATTTTAAAAAACAATATATTTACATCAAATAAAAACTTGTAACATAAGAGGAAAGGTGCTGATGTTTTCCTGGGCATAGGCTATGCTCTTGAATCTGGTATTAAACCTACTTTCTTCAGTGAATCCAATTTACCAGCAATTAGGACAGTTATCTCCTTTAAATCAAAAATTTCATGACCATTCCTCTGCAACCTTAACAGACAGAACACTTTTTCCAATATTACTAATCACAATGGAGGAAAGTTCTTAGAAACTTCCTTTTATGCTGTGATCTATAGCCAGTTGCAAAAATGCTCTTACGAAAACTTAGTATTGGTATTTCTCAGGACATGTTGACCTATGTCACATTTGAATTTATGCAAATTTAGAATAAAATCAGGCTGTCCAATTTCTATTCCTTGAGTTGCTTCTCAAGAAAGTGAAAAGTCAAAAAACAAATTAAAAATGTAGGGCTCTTTGATTTGCTTGAAAATGACAACTAGTCTTAACTAAGTTCCTTTTATTTATTATTATATTAATATTTTAAGTTAAATATTATACCAACCAGAGTAGTTAAGAAACAGCAGGACATTCACATATACTTCTTAAAAACTGAAATCTTTTAAAAAATCTTATTGATGATTTTGTAAATTGTAATACCTATATTTGGTAAGGATACAGTGAAATAAACATGGACTCTTTGATTCAGGAATTTAACTTTTAGTAATTTAGCCTGATGAAATATATAATTAAATGGACAAACACATATCTATAAATGTGTTTGTCATAGCATTATTTGTAATACAGAAAAGCTGGAGACAATGTAAATATACAATAGGTGAAGATTGGCTAATGAAATGGTAGGCTATTCATATTACAGATTACCACATAGTCATCAAGAAATATGCCATTTGAAATTAGTATATACGAACAAAGAAAAAATGTTAACCATTGTTATCTTTCAGTGGTGGGTTTCCAGGTGACTTATTTTCTTTACTCCTTTCTGTATTTTCCAGATTTCCTTCAGTGAATATCTTTACCTTAAAAGAGGACTTTATTCATTTGCTAATGATATGGAGGAAAGTCCTTTTAAAATGCCCAACACATGAGTGGAATAATAAAATGGGGTATATGTATACTATGGAGTACTTTTCAGCCATAAAAAATGGTGGACTAATACTGTTTGTAACAACCTGGATGGAACTAGAGACCATTCTTCTAAGGAAAGTATTGCAAGAATGGAAAAACAAACACCACATGTATTCACTATTAAATTGGAACTAATCCATCAACACCCATGTGCACATAGGGTAGTAAAACTCAACAGAAACCAAGTAGATGGGAACGCGGAGGAGGGGATGGGTAAATTTACACCTAATGGGTACAATGCACGCTACTTTGGTGATGGGCACACTTAAAACTTTGGCTCAAACTGTACAAAAGCAAATCATGTAATCAAAATGTTTGTACCCCTGTAATATTCTGAAATTAAAAAAAAATAGCTACGGTTCAGCACAAATGAAATTCAATGTTCTCTTTACTATCATTGTATCTTCCAATTACTTGCATCTTTATTTGCCTTACATATAATAGTAAAATATGGAAGGAGCCAAAAGAGATATTTCAAGTTCTCCTTTCTTTCCAAATGAAATTCCCCCAAATAAGACCACCATATTCTCAATGTATACACTTCTGTGTAATTTCTCTTCATAATTATAATTAATTCTTTTGAAGTTTCTATGTCCCTGTCTCTGTGTTTGTCTTTTCACTATGCTAATAGGGACACATTTTCTGCCTTCAAATTCCACTAATCTTCTCCCTTCACCTCCTCCCTTCTTCTCTTCCTATGTCATGGAGTGTGTATAATTCTTTGCCCTTCAAGGACTTCATTATTCAGAAGGTAGCATATAAAGCAGCTACATAATGCAAGTTTTATTCCTATTTATAAAATAATTGATCAAAAAAGTTCTCATTGCAACAATTTCCATACAATGTCATGTAACCAACTGCAATGTGGAGGTAGGCCACAATCCAACATAACTAAGGGCTCTCATCTCAGTCTGTTGAATCTGACACTCCAGCAGCCTCAGTACCACTCCAGGAGCTAATGCAGAGCCGGTGTCTCTCTGGAGAGTAGTGTTCCAGCTTTCTGAGACAGAAGTCAACAATTACATTTCCCAAGAGCTTCCCAAAAGAAGGAAAAGGAGTGGAGGAGGGCGAAGAGGTTACCAAATCCACTCAAGCACACTCTGCATAAACTAACCCACCAAATTAAAGCGCGAGAGGTCACCTGAGCAGGCTTTAAAAGCCCTCAGAGTTCTGATGCGCATTACATCAGGGCAGGCCACCTGTAACACCGTGGTAACTACAAAAATTCTTGAGGGTATCTGTTGTGGGTTTTCCATCTTTCCATCTCTGTCCTCCTGCACCACCCATTGCCTTTCTTGGCCCTCTCCTTTTCCCATTTTTCTGTATCCTTTGTCCATCAGCAGCAGCAGCAGCAGCACTACAGGCATTAAATCTTGTTGACTCAAGAATTAAACCGCCATTTGGTAGCCAGACCACTCTTTGAACCAATGAAAGCACTTGTGCTTGGTTCCCTCGAAATGTAAAATTCCTGTGCTGTTAAGGGAATCTATATGTGACAAGATGCGGCGGGCGCTCAGGTAGAAATCCCTGGCTGCATCGCAAGAGATTATAAAGCGTAGGGCGTAGAATCGCCAGAAGACGTGAGAAAGCTGGATGGTAAATAAATCCCAAACTAAGCAAACTCACACGCGCAAGCGCGTCGCTCGTAGCAGTGCTCCGAGGTCGCACCACAGCGCATGCGCATAGAATAGGGGCGGGCGGGGGACGAGAGGAGCAGTCGGGCCTAGAGCTCCCGACGCCTCAGCCCCCTCTGCCCGCAAGCTCCGCCTCCTCCAGCTGCTCTCCTTCCCAAACAACCGGGAGCGCCGCCGGTGCTCCACGTCCATTGGCTCTTGGCCTTTTCCGTTTCCGCCCAGCCCTCCAAAGTTCACCAATCAGCTTGTGCATTTGGGTGAGGGGCCACCTCCGAGGCTGTCTCTCCCGCTCCTCTGCCTCCTCCGGCTGCTGCCTCCGCTGCTGCCTCCTCCTTCCCCACCTCCTCCGTCAGGGGAGCGTCTGCGGGGGCCTGAGGGGCGGCGGCGGCGGCAGCGATATGGAGCCGGGGGCCGGCGGCCGAAGCGCCGCTCATGGTCAGGGGGCCGGGCATCCGAGCACTCCGCCGCCCCAGGAGCAGGAACGGAAGCTGGAGCAGGAGAAGCTCTCCGGAGTGGTGAAGAGCGTCCACCGGCGGCTCCGCAAGAAGTACAGAGAAGGTAAACAGCGAGCTCAGGCAGGGGGAGGGGCGGCCTCATCGCCCCCAGCCCCTTGTCACCTTTTCCCTCCCCCAAAGAGGCCACCATTAAAACCTAAAGGATCTGCACGTCACCCCCAGCAATTGCCGCTCTCCCAGGCCCGGTGCCAGTCCCCGGTCAGCGTCAGGCGCGCTCCTTCCGCCCCCTTTTCTTCCAGGGCCCTTCAGTAGAGTTCCGGGCCTGTGGGGGAACTGAGTCCCCACCCCCTCCAAGTCCCTGTCCCCTGCCGAGGTGCTGAGATTGTTGTCACCACGCAAACACACACTCGCTCAAAGGGGGGCGGGGGGAATCACTCGTTGCGAGAGACGCGAAGGTAAAACACGGAGACAGGTAAAATCCATTTGTAAAAGAGGGAAGAAGCCTGAGTTGCCCCTCACTCCTTTGCGCTTGACCAGCCTGTTGTTCCATTTGCTTCCGCGTCAGCCCCCCTGCCTTGTACTTCATTCCTACGGCCATGCTGAAGCTTCCTCGCATTGGCTTCCAGGGCTGCGAAGTCAGCAGGCCTTTTAGCTGACTGGACTTCACCTTGTTAAAAGGGGGTGGACTACACCCAGGGCCTCCACCCCCCCATTCTTCAAATACTTGATCTTACTGTTTATTTAGGCGGATGAGAAAGAGATCTGGGGCAAAATTTTCATAGTACTGTTTAGTTTTGAAGCCTCCTAAAGACACAGATGCCGATGAAGCCGGCCATCGGTGGAACCCTCTCCGTGGAAAACCATAAGCAAGGGAAGAAGCCTTAGTAGCTTGTGCCTGAGGAGTGTTACAGTTGTAGTCTACAGTTACTCTTGGTATTTTTAAACATAAGCTTTTGTACAGAGCTGTTTTATAAGATTTCTACAGTGAAAATTCTTAAGTGTTTTCATATGGTCAGGAGAGGTTTCTCCTAAGTATCAAAATGGGGGATCGCTTTCAGCTGACTTTCCTTTCAGCTTTATTGCAAATGAAAAAGTAAGCAGCCTTTTAGTGTTAGTATTATACTTAGTTAATAATTTAGGATTAGAAGCAAAATTATGACAGTGAAGGATTGATTTATACCCCTTTTCAATTACTCTGGAAAGTTAAAACTAAATGTCCTTTGTTTTGAATGTAGTTGGTATTTCATTTTTAAACTTTAAAGGTTTCTTGGCAACTCACGATTAGCTTTTAATAGAGGCTAAATAGTCATCCCCAAAGGTGACTTGTAGTTATTGTTTAATAGATAGCAATAGAAAGAGACTTATCAGACATAGATAAGATGCTGAAATTTGTTTTTTAAAAGAATACTTTAAACCCCAACCCACAGTTTAGTCAATAAAATGAGTAGTTACCATAGCAACAGTTGCATCATTCCTGATATTCAAAGAATGCACTTACATAATGGCATTCACTGTAGATTTTATGTTGTTTGGAGAAATGAGGACATACTTCACTGCAATTTATTGTGCCATTTTGTACAAATTGAACTAAATGCATCTTTTTAAAGAAAAAAATGACTAGTAAATAATTCGGTTTTTATTTTTACCTTTTAATAATTTCATCCTTCATCCTTCATTCTTTATTCATAAATGAATAGATTCCACTTAAATTAGCACACTACTAATGTGTCATCATCTCTTGAACTGCTGTTTATCCTTGCTTAGTTCCCACATGTTTAAACATGTCTTTAAGCCCAAATATTAACCAGAAACACTTGTTTCTAATGAGAATTGGTGGTTGGAAGTTGCTAGGGATAGATACATGCAGTTCATAAGTGAATGATCTAGTATGCTTCTGGTTAGGTGAAGTCCAGGCAGTCTAAAACATTTGAATGAGACTGTTCTTCAGGCATTTTAATACCCTAAATTCCTCCAATGATCTAGACTTCTCTAGGCTTTGCTCCAATGATATACAAAGCCCTGTCAGTGAACTAGCAAAATAAATGATCCTAATGAGCATGCTCTTTCTACCTTTATTTCTGTTATAGAGGCCAAATATTAGTTGTAAAAAATCCATCTGTGAATAAGTCTGCACACATAATCCCAAAGCAATAATTTTTAGTGTTTTATTTTGGGGACTTAGTATTATAATACTGATAGCTTCCAGTCTGTAAACATTTTATAAGTTCATTTGCGAATCAGCTGTTAGAAATGGTGCTTAGTTGCTAGATCAGCCTGCAAAGGCCCATTTAATCAGTAACATACCTAAACTATTATACTAATAACTGTGGAAACTATAATCCTTGTATAATGGTTTTCCTACCAGAAAATGCAGTGAAAATTCCAGCTTAGAATCTTGGAATATTAGACTAAAGGGAATCATTTAGCAAAGATTCTCAAACATGGCTGATCAGCAGGCTCATCTGGGTGCCTTTTGGAAAATTCTTGCATTCCACCTCAGATCTACAGTTTTAGATCCCCTGTTATTAGGACCTGGAAGTTTGTCAGCCAGATTTTGGAGTGGTGATCTAATAGCTCCTTCATTTTATAGGTGAATGGGTTCCCCCAAAATTAAAGTAACTTGCTTGAAGTTTGAGCAGTTCATTATATATACACTATATGTATTCTATGAGAATAATAGATTCCCCCCATTCCAAACCTAATATTGGTGACTCCAAATGTTAGAATAGGAGGGAAAATGAGAAGCAGGAAATGGCCCTAGGACTTGCATTAGGGAAAAGAATATAAATTGATAGGAATGGGTGATCCATTGGATGGGAGTGATTAGCTGAGTTGGGGCTATGTGAGGTGTAGTTTTTGGGAAAGAGATGGCAGAGAAGGAAATAAAACAATGGTGATATAACACCTCTTATATTATCTTGTATAGAGCTGGAACCCATTCTACTAAGTGAAGTATCACCAGAATGGAAAAACAAGCACCACATGTACTCACCATCAAATTGGTTTTAACTGATCAACACTTAAGTGCACATATAGTAATAACATTCATCAGGTGTCTGGGAGAGTGGAGGAAGGGATGAGTATATTCACATCTAATGGGTGCAGTGCGCACCGTCTGGGGGATGGATACGCTTGAAGCTCTTATTCAGGTGGGACAAAGGCAGTGTACGTAACCTAAACATTTGTACCCCCGTAATACACTGAAATTAAAAAAAAAATAAGGAGGCAAAACAGTCATTGATAATAAGGACCAGGTTGAGAGCTAGATGAGTGCAGGGTTGGAGAGTAGAGTTTTGCCTTCTCTTATCTTTGGTAGTGGAATTGGAAACAGGGATAATAGTGAAAATGAGAGTTTTCTGCAGTGGTAGAGAAAACTTTCTCTTCACTGTTCCCCAATCCATTTGTCCAACTGATGCCTGTTGATGGTGATGAGCAGGCTTGGACGTAGAGGGGGGTGGTTAGGGTTGCAGAGAGTAGCAGGTAAGTTTAATGCACTCTTTTTGTTAACCACTTTTTGCCTCTCCATTTTACTGACTCCTGTGTTACCACTTGAGAGATTCTGTGCCAATTCGTGTAAGGGTAAAGTGAGAATTGGATATAAAGGTTAGTGTTCCAGACAGTACTGGTATCTGAAGTAGTTACTGAAAGGAAATGGTAGGGAGGTGCCTAGTATTGGTGATGAGAAGGGGTATTTCTGGCATCAGCCATTTATAGTTAAGAGACAGTCTTCTAAATTGAGATTATATAAATGGAAATATGCTAGTACATATAGGTGTTTTCTGTTTTTGCTATACAGAATTTTAAAAATTTGACCTCCACATAAACCAAAAATATTTTAAATATATCGTAAGACTTGTAGACAGCTTTTTAATAAGAAACAGCTAGTTTTGCTTTTCAAACAAGGACTTCATTGTTTAATCAGATGTGCCTGATAAAAACATATCAAATTGAGAATTGAAGTAGAGCCATGTGTATTTTTCAGTTCTCTTTGTGTGATTTTTTTCCATAATTCTGTTCACATGAGCCCATTCCTATAATGATTGCTTTTATGCCTGGCATTTCTTTTTCCAAACTTATTCATGTAAAATTCCAAGAAAATGTGAAAGGCTGCAGCTGTCAGGAGTAAAAGTACAATCTTCTTTCCATTTAGTATTGATTTTTTAACCTATCTTATTAATATTTTTACTTTAGGAAATTCATCAATTTATTCAGTCCCTGAATTTACTTATTCTACGTGCCAAAACAGATTAGAACAGTTTATCACATAAACCCATGCAATTTATAAACCAATCACAGAAAAATAAAAATGCATACTAAACTATTAATTATATTCTCAAGGTCATGGAATTATGGGTGATCTTTATTATAATTTTCTACCTTAAAAAAATCAATATTAGCAATGATAATATTTATTTCTTTAGCCAGTCAAATTTAGCAGTGGGGGGTTGAATACCATCTTTAGTGACACTAATGTTAATAAGTTCTGATAACCCACTACCATTGGACCAGCCGATAATATTTAAAAAATAGTTAAACAAGACAGATTAGTGATACTGAAAGCAAAGAGGAGAACACAGGATAGGTTGGTTCTTTAGACTATGTCCAGAAAAAAAAATGGTGTTACAAAGGTTAACAGTTGTGGGTAGCTATTAGCATCCAGTTTGGAAATGTGTGTTTGGGTAGGGGTGGGGGCAAGAACAGGGTGGGCAGGCAGGTTGGCTTGTTGTAGGGATAGTGGTAATGCTTTAGTTTGGAATATATCCTTTGGAAGATTAGAATTGGAAGCCCTCTGTGTGAAGGTTGAAGCTTTGAGGGCAGGTGAACTGCCAGTGGAGTTATGATAATGTATAACTGATGACAGATCCTTGGAAGACACCAGTAGGTAGGGGTTCAAGGAGAAAGTGAAGCCATTACAGAGCATAAGGAATACTCCCAGGGACTGAGCTTCTACTGTGCGGGGTGCTAACACAGTAGTGGAACTGCACCTGCTGCCATTTGTGCTTCATTTACAGTAGAGCGAAGGTGTTCATAATGACAATCTAAAATCCTCAACAAAAGATAAAGTTATATTTAAGAAAATATTGATTTGCTGTGATTTCAAAGGATTCCCAGTCTCTGTTGGCTTAGGTGCAGTGTTTTTATTTTAATATGTATATCATATTTGCAGTTTTAAAGCACCCAAGGCAGTGGTGTGCTCCAGAATGTTCTGGTGAACTTTTAACAATGCTGATTCTTAGGCCACTAGCAAGCAGTTCAGTGGTTCTGAGATGGAGGCCCAGGAATCTGCATATTTAATCATCTTCTATGTGATTCTAATGCAGGTGACTTTTGGACCACTTTTTGAAAAAACACTGAACTCAGGTCTTTCTGTTGCAGAGAAAAGCAGGGTACTTTGATGCTAAAGAATGTGCTTGTCTTGGGAGCTCTAATTGTTTTTCATACTCATTCCTTACTCATATGTACCTATGAAATGCTTTATTTCTATAAAAATACAGTATACGGAAGTGAAGCATCAGTTGAGATAATTGAATAAGTTAATGGTTTTTCAATAGTAAGTATTCTTTCTACACTACTGTGTAAAGTTACTTGTTTTAAGGTACAAAACGAGTATAAGAAGTTGTCTTTAAATTTCTCCATTGATACTTTTGATCCATATTATTTTTTATGTTAGATTTATATTTATTTTGTTGCCATTTCTATAAAGGAAGTAATGTATCTAAATTACTATCTAAATAATTAAAATTTGTCACATAGTCCCTGCTGTAATCACTTCTTCCAGTAATTTTGTTAATTTTGAAAAATCCAGTGCTTGGAAACACCTCTTCTGTCATAGATCTAAAGATTATTTACCATATGTAATTAAAATAAATTAAGGTCAAACAGCTCTATGTACAAAAGTTATCTCCTACATACTCCTGCTTAAGTTTTAGTAATTGACAGTTGAGAATTTCCTATTTTATGATCAAATAGTACTTTTGGAGCTCCTGTTTTTATTAGTCCTTGCTAATTGCCAAAGCAGCAGGATTCCTACCTTCTTTGAGTAACATAAATAACAGGAGAGATTTAGCTGTAGCTATTCTGTCTTTATGTCTTCAAGGAACATTCAGAATTGGATGGCTCCTGGACACCATTCCACACTCGTCCCCACCAATTCAAGTAAAATTTTCTAAATTTTTCATCTTTACATTAGAAATAGTGATATACAAGAAGTTTATTAGCATAATGACTTTGATAATTTAAAATTTAGATTATCAAATATTATGGCTTAGAGTCATAGACCTTCAAGCCTCTTTTGAAATAACCATTTAGGCCAGTTTATTAAAATGTAAACTCCTGAAACAAAGGTCCAGGTTTTATTAATTGTCACAATCCCTTCGCCACAAACACAGTTGTATACAAAACCTAACACAGAATCCTGCATAAATACTTCTGCATACACTTTTCCCTTATGCTTCCATAGCACAAGTGTGCTGACCTTTATAGTATTTATCACTTATTAGTTCACTTGCAGTCTCTCCTACTAAACTTAGTTCCTTAGGTAAAACTCTGCCTTTTATCTCTGTATCCTTTGTACCTACCACCATGCCTTGTAGATTTAAGGCACACACAAAAAAGAAGATAATATAAATAATTTTAAGATAGTTGAGTTTAACCTTTTGTATTCAGTTTTAACTTTTAGATACAAATCTTTTCTAATAAATTTATGCTATCTTCTTAAATTGAGTATATTAGATTAATTTTACCCTTTTTAAAATGATCCAGGTTATTGTGAACATCATTGTGTTTTTCTATAAGTAAAACTGTAAGTAGTGGAGAATATAAATATTATACAGTACCTTGTCCTTAACTAACATTCGATAAATGTTTATTGAATCAGCTTGCCTTCTTTTACTGTATACAGTGAATTCAATTTCTCTTCCTGTCTGTTACTCTCCTCCTTACCTATGTATAGGTTCCTACATACTAGCCCAAGATTTTTTTTAAAAAAAGTTTTGTCTACAGAAAAGAACTAATAAGAGAATTAAAATGAATTAAAATTAGAACTAATATTTTAAAAGATGTAATGTGTGTCTCTGTGGTGGTATTAAAAGATGATAATAGTTTTATGTATTTGTGTATATTTACTTATATACTCCAAAGATAAAATTTTGCAACCCCAATATCAGTCTCTTAAATTTGGGAGGTGAGATTTGTGCTGGTTGCAAAAATCTAACATCTGAGAATCACTGATCTAAATTATACTGATTTATTGTGCCTTAAGGTAGATATAATAATGCCCATTGCTGAGGTTATTTTATAATACATGGCTAATCCCCATACCTTTAGAGGGGCTTCTGAGTGTTCCCTATTCCCATTTATATAGAAATTTCTCAACTTATGAAGTTGTAAATTATGAACTTATAAAGTTCCAGAAGACTTTTCATAAGTCCTTTTGTTTGAAAATTCAAAGTTACACTAATAAAGTGATCTACTATACACACATATAAAAAGTTAACTTTCACAACAGAATAACAGATTTTGACATTGGTTCTGACTTTTCTCGATTCTTTCCATCTTTATTGGATGTATTCAAAGACTTTTGTGTTTTGGATTAAGTATTTTTTTTATCATAAATATGTTTATAATAAGAGGCTGCTTCAATAACAAAAGATACACCATGAGCCAGATTATTTGTAGATACTAAATTTTAACCCATGCATTTCATTTTTTGGTTAAATTGGACTCTTCAGGTTGTCCCAAGCCTTACGACTCTCTGTATTATTTCACCAGGTATTGGAGTTTGCAACCTTGCCATAGACCACTGGTTTTGAGCCATAGGGGCACAGTGAATTCTTTTGGGGAGTGTTAAAATAAATGACCATTTGCCACTCCAGGCCAATTAAATGAAACTTCCGGGTGATTCCAATGTGCAGCCAGATTTGGCAGCCAGAATTGGGAACCACTGCCAGAAATCTAGCAAATAACACAGTTGCAGAGACTAAATAACCGCATTTGACCAACAAAAGGTTATTTGTTTGTGGTTAGTAGAGCTGATGTACTTTCCTCTAGTGCAAAGTTTTTATCATGTCCATAAAAATGCATGAATTAACAACTCATGAAGAGAGGCAAGTTAGTGGTTCAGAGCATGACTTTGAAATCTGACTACCAGGTTTGTGGGGAAACCTTGGAAAAGTTACTTAATCTGTCTCCTTCAACTTCCTATCTACACAGTAAAAGATGTGCCTCAATGAGTATTAGAATTAAATGAGTTAATATTTGTAAAGTACCTAAAACAATGCTTGGCACACGGGAAGCACTAACTTTGTTAAATATGTAAATTAAAAAATAATAGAGTTGTAGCTGTAGCTATACTGCCTGATGCATTTAAGGACTATAACATTGGATGGCTCCTAGAACCCATACTGTTTTATAGTCTTCTCTTTCTTTTCCATTATTAGAATAACTGTTCCTTTTGGCGGGGGGGAAGCATTTTGCTACTCTTGTTTCTAATTTTTTAATATGAAAAGTCCAACCTTTTTAGCATATTAGAATATTGGAGTTTTCCCCCCTCATTAGTGAAATGACTGTTCATAACAGGTTGGGTGTAAGATATAGGTTTTCAAATTTTTTGTTTTCAAAAGGTTACCTGTTTTGGTTCTCAGGAACTGCTTCATCACCAAACACCTTGGGTGTCTTTTATCCCACTTTTAGGTGTGTCACTATCAGATGCTCAAGAATGCTAAGAAGAGTAGTCTGTGCTTTAACTATGTGAGACAATCTGATCCTGAACATTTTGTTTTTAACATTATAGAAAAGCAGCTGAACTTGTTTCTACTTAGTCAGGAATTTCTCTACTTATTTCAAGTTAGAGGAAATGACTTTTAAATGTTCTTTAAACTTGAATTTGATAATCTGGTCATTTATAGATAATTCATCTAGCCCATGTTTGGCAATATCCCTAACTCAAAATCAAATAAATTGTTCTTAATTTCTAAAAGTTCAATACTTGTTTGTAGTGCCCAAATCTTTTTTTTATTTTTTAGAGAATTTGATGGCCCTCAAATTTAATGAAATATAATTTTTATCTTGTAACACATACTATGCTCAAGGCACATCTTTTTTAAAAATTAAATTTATTGAGATAGTATTCATGTGCAATAAACTGCATCCATTTAAAATATATAATTCCATGCATTTTGACAGATGTGTATGTACCTATAATTACCATAATAAGGTACATAATTTTTCCATCACCCCCAAAATTTCCTCATACTCCTTTGCAATCAGTCTCTCTGTCTACTCTCAGTCCCACTGATCTCTTGTCACTGTAGATTCATCTCCATTTTTTAGAGTTTTATATACATAGAACAATATGGTATATTTTCTTTTACATTATACAGCGGAACCAAAATAGTGCTTTGTTAATTTTTGATATCATAACTCACAGGCTAAACTGTCAAAAATTATGGACGAGGTGGCTGAACCCGCTGCTAGATTGTTTCAGAAAGAAGGAAAAGTTTTAGATGAAAAAGAAAAAAGAAACAAACAATCATAGATCGGGTGTAATTCCGAGGGAAAAGTGCCAGAACCTACAAGAGATTCTATGGGAAGAAGTTGAGGAGCAGAACAAGGACCAAGTTATCAACAGAGGTCAACCCATGAGAGGCTTGGAGTCCAGTGAAAAGTGTAGATGAAGTGGTTCGTTTCTCCCTCCCTCACATCTCTGGCAGTCAGCAGGCTCCCGAGCTGCTAGAAAGAGAGCCTTTCTACCCTCATGAGTCCAAAAGCTGCTGCTGGCAGTGAACTGGGAGCTTCTTGAGGATAAAGCACCAGACTATCAGGCTGTCCCCTCACCACAGACCCGAGCTGAGACAGCAGGCACCATATCACTTCTCCATCCACTGTGCACCTTTGTTCTCCCTATGGGCTTCAGCCCTCCGTTTTCGTCTTGCTCATTCCCACAGAAACAGTTCCCAACTCTGGCCCAGACTGCAGGAGCCACAGGTTACCAGTGAGCCCTGGGCAATCTGCATGACCCCAGAGCCTGGACATTCTGGGCAGACTGCTTTCTGGAGAGAGGAATAGAGATGACCAGAGTGCTAGCTTTCCTCCATTCAGACTCTTTCTCCCATTCCCTTCCCCTATGACAGCTGCCAAGATAGACGATTGAACTGGGGCTCTCAGAAGCTGCTGCATCCCCCCTCCTGGGGCTTCCACAGAGAGTGGGGCACAAACCTTTCCTTTTAAAGACCTGCGGAGGACTAAGGAGTTTTCAGACTGTGAACTCCCTGCTCACCAGCCCTCCCTGGAGCTGCTTGCCCAGCTGTTCCACCAGAGCATGGTATACGCCAGAGCAGAGGAACATCAAACCTGCTTGAGCACCCCATAGGCAACCTGGGACCAGCATGCTTCTCCCTGCCACAGTCAGGAATTGATCTTCGGGGACCCAGGGACAGGCCTGTAGGCCAGATAGCATACCCCAGGACTTGATCGTATTGCTTGGGGGCACAGAGGGGAGATTTGTGAAATAATCCCAGGAGGTGAGGCAGTCTGTGTGGGCAGAACTCAAAAGACAGCACAGTATGGATCCAAACCATGGTGCACTCGGCGAGCACCCCTTTCCCCACAGGAAAACCATGCTCTCAGCCCAAGTCGGGATCCTGGATGGGGAAGCTCTCAGCCTGCAGCGCCATTGCTGGGGAGTTCAGCTAGTTTGAGCTCCTGCCTTCCGGGAGACACCAAGGGTGCGGGAAGAATGAAACCTGCTCCAGACAGCCAGATTATGGATCTCAGACATCCCTTACCTCCCCAAGCAAACTTTCTGGCTAGGTGGGGCCATCTTAGCCCCTCCCTGATGGCTTTCCCTAGAAGGCTGGATGCAGACCTGTGACCATTGCTGAAACAGCTACCTTACCAGCTTTTGTGGAGCCTCAGGGCAGGGTGACCCAACCCAGACCCACCCAGCCTCACTTCTCAACCCCACTCTGCTGTGGTGGACTCACCAGGAAGTTCTAGGGCTCCAGCCACCAAAAACAACACTGCAGCTTGTTTCTTCTGACAAGCGCCACTTACAGGGAAATCAATTTGCACAACCCTTTACTGACTCAACCATTCAAGGTATGGTTGAGTCTTACCCAGAAGTACCACTGACTCTCTCAGAGATTAAACTGGACATGCCAGTATAATTCTCGCTGTTATTAATAAGACTACAGGACTATGGAAAGAGAAAGGATCTCAAAGATCTCCGTCCTCCCTGATCAAAGACAGGGAATCTGTCCACACACGTAGTTCACCACAGCGACAGCCTACAAACAACTAGCAACTGAGAAAATTACCACACTAACAGTATCTATGACCAGGGCATCCTAGACCCCTATGAAAGCACCCACAAGCAAATCCAAAGGTTCTTACCCAACACTGCTACAGCCATTCTCTTATGATTGAGGAGGGAAGAGGAAAAAAAGCCCCATCTAAACAAAAGAAAATCCCAAAATAAGTGACTGCTGCCCCAGATGAGAAAGAATCAGCAAAAGAATTCTGGGAGTATGAAAAATTAGTGAATTGACACCCCCAAAAGGGGACACCGGTTCCCTAGCAATGGATACCAACCAAAATGAAAATATTGAATGACAGATGAAGAATTCCAAGTATGGATTGTAAGGAGGCTCAGTGAAATCGAGAGAAAATCGACAACCAACTGAAAGGAACCAGAAAAACAACTCAAGAAATGAATGAAAAATTCACAGAAGAGATCAACGTATTAACAAAAAACCAAATGGAACTTCTGGAAATGAAAAATTCATTAAGGAAATATAAAACACTGTGGAAAGTTTTAAGAATAAACTACCCCAGGGAGAAAAAAGAATCTCAGAGCTTGAAGACAGCTCTTTCGAATTAACTCAGTCAAAAGTGAAGAACAGAGAATTAAGAGGAATGAACAAAGCCTACAAGAAAAATGGGATTATGTAAGGTGGCCAAATATAAGAATCATTGGCATCCCTGAAGGTGAAGAAGAAAAGGCACAAGGGCTGGAAAACCTATGTAAGGGAATAATTGTAGAAAACTTCCCTGGTCTTGCTAGAGATTTAGAAATCCAGATACAAGAAGCTCAACAAAACACATGGGAGATTCATTACAAACAGGCAATCTCCAAGACACACAGTCATCAGAACTCCTGGGAGCCATGAAGTGAAAACATCAAGTAGCCTGCAAAGGAAAACCCATCAGGCTAACTGCAGACTTCTCAACTGAGATCTTACAAGCCAGAAGGGATTAGAGCTTCACCTTCAGACTTCTTAAACAGAACAACTGCCAGCCTAGAATTCTGTATCCTACAAAACTATGTTTCATATATGAAGGAGAAATAAAGACTTTCCCAGACAAGCAAACATTGAGGAAATTTGTCTAGACCAGACCTGCTCATCAGGAAATACTCAGAACTGCCTTATACATGGATCAGCACAGTAGACACCCACCAGTGTAAAACTACCCAAAAATTGAAGCCAAAAGCTCTTAAAAAACAATAGCATAAGAAGTAAAACAAAGCAATAAGGTACTACCCAACAGGATGAACAGAACAGCAGTTCACATATCAATTCTGTCAATTAATGTGAGCAATCTGAATGCTCCACTCAGGAGACACAGGCTGGCTGAATGGATGAAAAAAAACCCAAGTGTCTACTGTCTCCAGGAAACATCTAACCCACAAAGACTTGTACAAACTCAAGGTGAAGGGATGGAAAAAAATATTTCATGAAATTGGAAACCTAAATAAAGCAGATATAACCATCCTCATATCAGATAAAATTGACTTCAAATCAATAGTAGTAAAGAAAAACAAGGTTATTATATAATGGCAAAGGAAGCAATGCTGTAATGAGCATAAGATTCAACAAGAAGATGTAACAATCCTAAATATTTATGCACCTAACACAGGAGCACCCAGATTCATAAAACAGACCTACTACATCTAAACAAAGAGATAAACAGCATCTTAATTGCCAGAGACTTCAGCACCCTACTGACACAAGTGGACTGATCATCCAAGGAGAAAATAAATAAGAATCTGGAACAAACTGGCCTAACAGACATTTACAGAACATTTTACCCCAAAACTACCGAGTATACATTCTTCTCATCAGCACATGGAACATTCTCCAAGATTGATCATATCTTAAGCCACAAAACATGTCTCAACAAAATCAAAATAGAAATCATACCATGTACCTTCTCAGACCACAATGGAGTGACTAGAAATCAACTCCACGGCAGACACTCAATTCTTTAGAAAGTCATGGAAATTAAACAACCTGTTGCTGAATGATAATTGGGTCAATAATGAAATTAAGATGGAAATCAAAAGATTCCTCAAACTGAACAACTAAGGGGACACAAGCTACCAAAATCTGTGGAATTCAGGAAAAACAGTCCTAAGGTGAAAATTCATAGTCTTAAATGTCTACATCAGAAAGATCACAAATTAACAATCTAATGACACATCTCAAGGAGCTAGAAAAGGAAGAGGAAACCAAACCCAAAGCCAGTAGAAGAAAAGTTATAACTAGGGTCAGAGCAGAGCTAAATGAGATGGAAAACAAACAAACAACATACAAAGGATCAGTAAAACAAAAAGTTGTTTGTTTAAAAAGATAAAATTGATAGGCCTCTTACAAAATTAACCAGGAATAGAAGAGAAAGGACCCAAATAAGCTCAAACAGAAATGAAAAAGGGGATATTACAACTGATAACACATTTTAAATGATTTTTTTTATCCTTTCATCCATTGATAGATAGCTTGTTTCCATTTCTTAGCTATTGTGAGTAATGTGGCAACACAGTGAGACTCTTGTCTCAAAAAAAAAAAAAACAGTATGCCTAGAACAAGTCCAAGTATGTAAATGAAAATATTTATTTTCTTGCTAATTTATATTATCATCTCACCTACCAACCCCTTTGTACTATAGGGACTGATACGATATATGTGTAGAAATGCAAGAAAATAATAGACAAGAAGTAGGCTTAAGTGTTTTCACTCTGCTCCTACAAGATTATATTGCCCAGTGGTAGCAGGAAAATTAATGCTTGAATGCCCAGGCATAATTGTGCCCTACCAGCATGTCTTTGGTTTATGAACTAATAACTTGTATAAACAATATCTGCTTGTATTTTATTAATTTTTTTCAGCTTCATACATCCATCTTTTTAAAATGGTAAAATTTATGTGATTATTAAATGATCACAATTAAAATGACTCATCCCTTTATTATATAAAGGAGCTTTTGAATATATTTAAAACTTCGTGAAGTTTTACTTCATGATTTTGCTTATATTCATCTTTAAATAATTTTAGATTATGCTAAAACTTTCAAGAGCCTGACACATTTTAAAGTAAAGTTAATTTAATTCATTTATTTACTTGTTTTTAGTGGGAGATTTTGATAAGATCTGGCGTGAACACTGCGAGGATGAGGAAACGCTTTGTGAATATGCTGTGGCAATGAAAAATTTGGCAGATAATCATTGGGCAAAAACTTGTGAGGGCGAAGGTCGTATCGAATGGTGTTGTAGGTGAGTGTTTTTATGAAGTAACATTTTTGGTTTTTAATGTACTGTTGAAACTGTTAAATCTAAGTAATACTGTGTATAATTCATTGTACCAACATAGAAAAGTAGAAATATTATAAAACAGATGATGTCTTTCAAATGCCTTTTCTCCCTCTTGCATCACTTTCTCCAGGTTTATTTCATTCATCTTTTTTAATCAAAATGTTTTTCTTTGATACAACTTTTAATTTTCTGTTTTAACTTTTTAAAAATATGGCTTTAAATACATTTAATACCTTTAAACACAAACAACATTCAAAATATAAAAGATTTAACACTTGACTCATCATTAATAAGTTATAGTATAGAAATTTCTTTAGATAATTATCTATATTTGGATTCAAGTAAAAGTATTTTTCTATAATTTAAAATTTTAAAGCATCTTTAAAGTTTTAAAATCCTGAATTTTTGATGGGCAATTGAAGGTATTCCAGTATTTATATTGATTTTGGATAATGTTTATTTTCTCATAGTATAGATTCTAATGTTAAAAACATCTGAAAATGAAATACTGCTGATAGCAGTTGTCTCAAGGTGGTACTATAAATTATGAGAAAAGATATTTATATTGACTGAATTTAAACATGAATTCCCCAAAACAAAGCATTATCTCTCTGCATGAACAATAAGTTTATAACTTCTAGTTTATATTTTCTTTCAATTACTTTTTATTCAAAATTTTTATTTTAATCTCATTTTTAAAGTATGTATTAATGCATGTTTCATTCATTCAAAAAACAATCCAGAGAAAATATGTATTTAGCATAATTCTTTTATTCATTTAATAAATAACATTTAGTAATAATCTACTTTGTAACAGTTACATTATAGGCACTAGGAATCAAAATTAACCAAACTCACAAAATCCTTGCTCTTGGGGAACTTACATGGGAATGAGAGGCAAGAAACGATACATTAATTAAATATATACTAGGTCAGATAATGGTAAATGAGTGTTAAGAGAAAAAGTAAGGAAAAATAAAACAATTTTAAGTAAGGTAGGGAGAGAAGACCTTACTGTAGTGATATGTATAAAAGACATGAAGGAAGTGAGAGGGCAAGCCAGCCATAACAAGTCTGCAGGACTTGAGGCAGAAACATGCTGGCATATTTCAGAAACAGCAAGGAAACCAGTGTGGCTAAAGCAGAATGAGAAGGGGAGAGTGGCAGAATATAAGACAATAAACAGTTAGCTAGATTTTGTAGGATCTTGGGGACCATTGTAAAGACATTGGCTTTTATTCTGAGTGAGATGGGAAATCATTGGATGTTTTGACAAAAGAAGTGACAGGATTTTATTAACTTTATACAATGTGTCAAGAATTCATAAGAATTATTAATAATTGCTGTATTAGCCAGGCTTTGTGGCTAATGCCTGTAGTCCCTGCTACTCAGGAAGCTGAGGTGGGGAGATCACTTGAGCTCAGAGTTTGAGACCAGCCTGGACAATATAGTGAGACCCTATCTCTAAAAAAAAAGAAAAAGAATTAATTGCTGTATTAAGAATAAACTATAGGAAGGTCACGGGAGTGAATAAGAGAACTCAGTTAGGAGACTACTATAATAATCATAGCACAAAATTATAGTTACACAGTTTTCTTGGTGAGTGAGTTAGTAGATAGGACAGTGTACTAGGATTAATGCTTAACTAAGTATAATGACTCTAGAGGAGCCAGGGAGATGGCAGTATATTATGGTGATTTTATGATATGTAAGAAGGGAGTTGAAAATATGTGGTGGGCAAGAGTCGTGAGAAGTGGTAACATCAGTAGATTGTGGAATCAAAGAATTACAGAGTTGGAGAACTGAAGAAAGGTGCCAGAACAATAGGAAATAGAATGCATGGAATTCAATGTTTGGTTTTAGTTGCTTGTTTCTAAAGGAAAATGGTTATAGATCTGACTGTTCTTCAGAATATACACTTTCTTTCTCAAGCTAAGAAACACAAAATGAGGTGTACTACTGAACCAAATATTTCCCTTGTAACAGAAAGTAATAATGTAATTCTTTCAGGAAATCAGCACTATCACTGTTTAAGATCATCATTCTTGGCTTTTTGCAGTACTGCTTTTAAATTAATATTCCATTATAGCAGGCAAGCCCTAAAACTTTATTTCTTAAATGTACTTTGATATGTGGTATTCTCATAAGAGCTTTTGCTTGTTTCCTCTACTTGAACAATGAATCTACCTTGTACTCCACTCTTCTTTTTCCTTGGATTTGTGTTTTATCAATAGTTATTAATATTTTATCTATGAGATTTTAAGTCAAACTGCTGGAAAAAATAAGAATTTAGGTCAAACTGCTAAAGAACAGTGGCAGGATATGGTAAAAAAATATATATATTTTTAACTATGGGAAGTAATCCTAAGAGAAGTTGTATAATATCTTAAAATTAGGTTGGAAAAAAAAGCTTGGAAACAATATTAAATTTTGAAACTTGAGTCATATATTATTCTAATTTGGGTTATATATAATTCTTTTCTCATTTGATAATTCTAAAAAAGCAATGTCATTTTGAAAGCTAAAGTGGGTTTAAAAGGGGTTGGACAAAAGTTTGTTTCCAGTTAGTTATACTTAAAACTTTATGTGAATGTTGTATGTCAGTAAGGTAAAACTTACAGACATTACTCTGCTAAGATTGTATTGACTATTTATTTAGCTGGAAGAATTCAATGTAGATTTTCCTTAAACAGAATAATAAAATTTTGTATGTAATGTGTGAAGTATTAAAAATCTGGAAAAAAATACATTATAACAGTATAGCTATACTTTTAGTAAGGGAATTTGCCTTTTCTAACTCTTTACACATAGAGAAATAGATAATAAACACATATCCTGAACTATTTGAAAGCAAATTGCAGATAACATAACATTTTATCCCTAAATCTATCAGCACACATCTCCTAAGAATAAGGAAATTCTTCTACATAACCGCAACACCATCATCACATTAAGATAATTTCCTAATTTTCTAAAATAGTTCACAAATTCAGATTTTTCTGTCTCCAAAATATATTTCATAATTTATCATTTTTTTTGTCTAAATCCAGTCATGGCTCATACATTGCGTTTGTTGGTTATGTCTCTCTAGGTTCTTGTTTTTGTTTTTTGTAACATTGAGTTTTTTAACAAATGTCAGTTGATTCGTAGACTATCTCACATTCTGTATTTTGTGATTCAAATGTTCCATATCTCTTTACTAATTTTTCTTTGTTGGCTTTTTATTCTATCAGTTACCAAAAGAAATATTTTTAAGATATGACTTTTCTCAATTTTTCTATAATAATTATTTGGCTCTTTAGTGATTGAACTTTTCTGTTGAAGTTCTATTTTCATCTATTTGATTTGTCTTTTTCTCTATTTTCAAAAAACAGATTTATAATAGTTACTTTAAAGTCCTTGTCTGCTTATTCTAATATAGGTTTTATCTGTGGATCTGTTTCTTTGGCTGTTTCTTATTTTCGTTATGGATCATTTTTTCCTGCTTTATTGTATGTGTGGTAAATCTTTTTTTTTCTTAATCTTGGCATTGTGTTTAGAAGATATTGGGATAAATATTATTTTTACAAGGTCGTCGTGTCTTTTTCTCTGACAGGTAGCTAGGATGAAAGACTGCACACTTTGATCCCATCAGAAGTTGAGCTGGGTTGGAGCTGGATTACCTCTTTGGTTTCAATTCACTTCTCCTTTTAAATGCTTTGAAAGTGGATGAATCCTGTTCTGTGTATAGCACAGGTGCAGCCCTCTTGCAGAACTTGGGACCTAAGCCTCATCTTTTCTCCTTTTTAGTCCCACTCCCAGCTTCCAATGCTGTTGCTACCTTTACATACTTGTAAATAGACCTGTGGGGGAATCAGGAAAAGAATGGGGAGAACTATTTCTGCATTTGGATTTTGTAAAGATTCCAATCTGTCATACCAGCTAAGCAGCTATTAGAAACTCTGCTGCTTTCCCTTTAATCCAGCAGAGTCCTCCTACCCTGGAAGGCTTGATCTTCTGCTCAGTGCACCTGTGGCTATGATCCCTTCTTATTTCAGAAGGGCTTGTTCTTGCAATTTTAGTTCCTTTAGACTGCTTTGCATCCTCCACTCTCTCAATTTCTTTTTAATATATTCCTTTTTAGAATGTATAGTATTTTTTTTCTACTTACAGCAAAACCAGGGAGCTGTTCTGATTGTGTATATCGTAATTCCAGTCTAGCTTTGTGTCCTACTTTCAGGATTTATCGATTGTTTTCTCATGGTGCCATTTATTTAACTATTTCCTCAATCTCATTTACTTCTTGTAAGCTGAAAGTTGGACTAAAGGTTTCATTCAGGTCAAATATTTTTGCAAAAATGTCTATTAGGTGAAGTTTTGTACTTCATATTGTATTATATTAGTAGGTTCTCATTGTGAGGTGTTCCACCATTCAAGATGCTAAATGTTGTCATTTGGTAAGGTGGTACCGACTAGACACTTTCATCATAAACTTACATTATCCCTTACAACTAACAAGTAATGTGTGGAGTGACATTTTTGCTTGTAAATCAATTTATTAACTAATACTTCATTTAGAGTTGCAAACTAGTGATTTTTAAAATTGTATCATTCCTCGGCATTTATTAGCTAGCATTCTTTTGTCAGTAAGAGCTGTCTTTTATGAACAGAGGATGATTACATATTCTCCAGAAAGGCCAAGTAAAAATATACATATATATGTAATTCTTTGTTTAATTATGAATTTTCACAATAAGTAATTGGTATAATGGTCAATTATGATTATGACAAGTGAGTTTTTTTATTTTTAGAATATCACTGTAACCTCATGAATTTTTATTTATTCCATTTTTCTGTCAGTCGTCGATTTTTGCATGTGTGTGTTCAAATGATACTGTATCAGGCAGTGGGAGCCCAGTCAAAGATAGCTTTTGTGTTCTAACATCACCTTTGAGTATTTTCATGCTATATGGTACAAGATGCATCTTTACTTCCCTGCCCAAGACCTAGAATCAAACTGTTTCCTCAGGGAGTCCTAGTTTCTTTTACTGGGAAATGGCATTTAGAAAGTAAAACCTGGGCACTAAATGTGCTGCTGGGTGTGCTTTCTTCTACGTCTTTTTGGGGGAAAGAATTAGAAAAAACAAATATATATTATATATAATAAATAGTCTTACGTGTGATATATATTTTTAAATTCATAATTAATATTTTCCATTCAAATTTAACATTACAGAATTTTTGCTTAACTTCTTTGTTTTATATTTGTATCTCTTCTGTTACACTGAAGGACTTAATTCTGAACATTAACACATTTGCCTTTTCCTACAGTTTACATAAAGTGGCTTCAGAATTTCAGTAACAGTTTTACTTCTGCAAATAAAATAAACTAAATGAAATTTAAGATTTCTTTGCAGTTCTTTTGTCTTTAGAACATATCTCACCAAGGGTCAGAATATTGTGTTTAAAAGTTGCCTGAAACGGTTATTTTCTCTGCGGTCATGTTACTAATTTACTGTACAGTTGATTTCACTTTATTTTCAGTTTTATGGAATTTTTTCTCATTTTAATTTTGAGGAATATAAAACATTTACATGGTTCAAAAGTCAAAACTTTATTAAAAAAAGTGTATTCAAAAGGGGCTCCCTTTCATTTTCTTCATCCACCCCACCTCCTGTGGGTAACCATTTTCATTGGATTCTTGTTTATCATACTAGTCTTTCTTTTTGCAAAAATACGCAAATTCATACACACCCCTACATGCACATATGTACATATACTCCTTCTTATCTCTGTAGGTGGTATCATGTTATATACTCTGCTCTTTACCTTTCTTTTTTACTTAATATATCATGGAGATCACACTCCATTTGTTGTTGTATTGGTCAGGAATCTCCAGAGAAACAGAAGAAATAGGATAGGTATATGTATATGTGTGTATGTGTCTGTGTGTATAGTAAGGGATTTACTATAAAGAATTGGTGCATACAATTATGAAGTCTGACAAGCCCCAAGAGCTGCAGGGTGAGTGGGCAAGGTGGAAACCCAGGAGAACCCATGGTATAGTTCTAAATGCCAGCAGGCTGTAGACTGAGGAATAGCTGATGTTTCAGTTTAAGTCTGAAGGCAGGTGATGTCCCAGTTCAAAGGCAGTCAGTCAGGCAGGAAGAATTCTCTTTAAATATTCAGGGGAGAGTTAACCTTTTTGTTCTATTCAGGCCTTTAACTGATTGGATGAGGCCCACTCATATTAGGGAGGGCAGTCTGCTTTACTCATCTCTCAATTTAAATGTTAATCTCATACAAAAACACTCTCAAAAAAACACTCAAGATAATGTTTGATCAATTATCTAGAAACCCAGTGGCTTAGTCCAGTTAATAAAATTAACCATCACAGGTATGTATTAATAGATATCTTCCTCATTTTCATGAGTTGTTTACAAGCTCTTGCTGTTACAAATAGTGCCGTAATGAATAACCTTGTCCATGTTCATTTTGTATTTCTGGCATTGTATCTTTGTAGATTCCTTGGTGTGGAATTGCAGGATAAAAGAATAAATGCCTATATGATTTGTTAGATATTGTCAAATTACCCTCCATGGAGGTGGTATCATTTTATAACTCCACCAGCAAAAATAAAAAAAAGTTATACCTGTTTCTGTATAACTTCACCAACAGAATATGTGGCCCAACTGTTGAATTTTTGCCAATCTGATGGGAACTGGTATCTCTGTGTGGGTTTATCTTACATTTCTCTTGTAAATGAGTTTGAACACCTTTTTATATATTTAGGAATCATTTGCCTTTGTTTTCTTCTGTGAATTATGTGATCATGTTTTTTGATACTTTTTTCTCTATTGATTTTTGGTCCCTTTCTTCTTGATTTTTTTTCAGAGCTCTTATATAATTTAAAGATATGTGCTCTTTGTCTTTGATTTTGTTTATATCTTTTGCCATGCAAACTTTTGTTTCACCATGCAGAAAGTTTTTGTTTTTACATAGCCAGAGATATCAGTCTTTTATTGCTTTTAGATAATTGACTTAGAAAAGCTTTCCTGAGTCTCAGACTGTAGGAATTCCTATTGTTATTCATTCATATTTTCTCCTAGTACCTGTATGATTTCATTTATTACGTTTAGATCTCTGACCTATTTGGAATTAAGATCTGCGTTTGTTGTGAAGTATTGATATACCTTTTCCCCCCAAATATGTATCCACTTCCTAACATCATTTATGAAAAAAACTCACCTTTTCTCTAGGAATTTGACTTGTCACTTACGTGATATACCAGCTTTCCCCACATAGTTCTGTTTAGGCTTTCTGTTATATTCCATTGGGTGTAGAATTTATCCATGCCTAATACCACTATGTTGATCATAAAGACTTAAAATCATAATGCTGTTCTACAGCATCTGCCCCCCTCACTCCTCCCAACACCATTCTTCTTTCTCAGGGTTTTTGTGGTTTTTCTTGCTTTTTTCCCCACATGTATTTTAGAATCAACTGGTCCAACTAAATTTTAAAAATTGCTTTTATTGAGGTTACATTAATTTTTTACAAGCTGTAAAGAATTAACATCTTTATAATGTTAAATCATCCTACCATCAAAAAAGGTATGTTTTACCATTTGTTCTAGTCTACTTTTGAGCCAGTAGTGTTTTAAGGTTTTTCTGTACAGTGGTTATGCCCATTTCTTGTGTTTATTCCTAGATGTTTTATCATTTTTATTGCTGTTGTAAATGTGATTTTCCATTCCATTATGCAGTTAGATGCTGCATAATGACATGTCGGTCAATGATAGAAATAATGTAGACTATAGGATGGTGGTCCCATAAGATTATAGTACCATATTTTTACTGTACCTTTTCTATGTTTAGATATAGAAAGACTTACCATTGTGTTACAGTCATCTATGGTATTCAGTATGGTAACATGCTGTAAAGGTTTGTAGCTTAGGAGCAATAGGCTATAGCCTACGTATGCGTAAGTAAGCTATACCATTTAGATTTGTGTAAGTACACTCTATTATGTTCCCACAATAATGAAATTGCTTAATGACACATTTCTCAGAATGTAGCCCCATTGTTAAGCAA
Source organism: Avahi laniger (assembly GCA_963575035.1). NCBI lineage: Eukaryota > Metazoa > Chordata > Mammalia > Primates > Indriidae > Avahi > Avahi laniger. The sequence goes on along the minus strand of CAUYSK010027209.1, from coordinate 5,376 downwards.
TGCATGACTATATAGACTATTGTTTGTGTGTATATATGTATAGATAGACAGATGTTTTTGATTTTGTATGTCCTACTATTTTACAGAATTTTCTTACTGTTTGTATTAGTTTATGATTGATTCTTTTGGGTTATTTAGGTATCCATTATATCACCTGTGAATACAGAAAGTATTATTTCTTCATCTCCCATCTATTGGACTAAGTCTTTTCTGTTACATAGCTGTGCTTTATTCATTTCACAATAACGTATGTGGTATGTCCCCATTCAGTAAGTTGCTGGTGGCTGATATATGAGGGCTGTCTGGAAATTCTCCAGCCATGTAATATGTGCTCAGTATATTGACAATGGCTGGATACTTTCTGGACAACCCTTGTGTGTGTGTGTGTGTGTGTGTAATGTTAAGGAAGTATTCACCAATTTGTATTTTATTGAGTTTTATTAGGAATGGATGTTGAATATTGTTAAATGACCTTTCAGCATCTATGGAAAGAAATAAATGAGTTTTTTCCTTAGATTTATTAATATAGTGAATTATATTAATGGATTTTCTTATACTGAACAATCCTTGCATTCCTGAAATACACATCACTTGGTTATGCTTGATTCTGTTTGCTAAAATTTTATTTCATATTTTTACATTGCTATTTAGAAGTGATATTGTCTGTATTTCTTTGTGTAGTCTTTGTCAAATTTAAGTATCATTGTTATTTTGCTCCCTGAAAATGAATTTGGGAAATTATCCTTTGTTTCTGTGATTTCAAACAGTTTAAGTAGCTTGGGGATTTTCTCATTTGTATCCTTGGATTTTAATTTATAGAGGTGGCTACGTGACAACACAAAGAGGTCAATACCATTGAAAGAATTATTTATTATGTATTCCTGAGATAAGGGGGCATACCACACCTTGAAGGTCTACAGAGGAAGCACCAAATTTGGTCAGGAGGCAGAAGCAGGAGCTAAAGGAGAGCCTAGACCAGAGCCTTTATTGGAGTTTCACGGGAAAGGAAAGGCAAGGTAGAGTAAGCAGTTTAGATTGACTAGGTTGAATAATTTTGGCAGGCTTTGCAGCATGGGAACTATCCCTTGTCTGATATACATGGTCCTGGGTTGATTTAGAGTGGGGGAATTATTGGCTTGATGTGCAAAAAAATCACTTTACAATTGGCTTACAAACAAGAAATGTGCTCCCAATAAGTTTACCACCTTTAGAAATCAGCTGGCCCTGGGAGAGGTAGTCTCTATTTGGATCTGTAAGCGTGTTCTCCCACTTCCCTCCCAAGATATCAAAACATCCCAAGATGCAGAAAATAAAAAACATGATTAATACAGGAATTATCTGGTTTTTGAAGGTGTGATGGAATTACTCATTGCACTGGTGCTTTTTGGTGAGATACCTTTGATAACTTTCTCAATTTTGTCTGTAGATTTTGGTTTTGTTTAAACTTTTTATTCCTACTAGAGTCAAATTTAATACATTTTTATATGTTACTATAATTCTATGTTTGGTATATTTTCCTAGAAGAAAGCTATGAAAATTAAATAACTTGTTTTTGTATTTGTTGGTCCTCTTTTTTTCCTAACTCATTAATACACTTTCTCCTTTCTTTTGTTTTACTTTCTTTTTCTAATCCTTTTAGTTGGATGTTTATTTAATTTTATTTTTGTTTATATTTATATAAATACTAAAGGATCTGAATTTTCCAATTACTATTTTAGCTGCATTCTTTATATTCTGACTTGTGCTTTCATTTTTTTTAAAGAAATTCTGTGATTTTATTAGTATTTCCCCTGTGACCCAAGAGTTTTCTTTTTTTAAAATTTATAGGTGAAATGCATTTTTTGTTTTAGTTAATTCTAGTTTTATTGCATCGTGATTGTATAATTTTATCTTCCTTTATGGCTCTTTTCTTCATGACTTAATACATGTGTTACTGAGCAATCAATAGTCTCGCTGCCCAATGTGTATAGGAGCCAATATCATGCATGGCCTTTGAGAAAAAAAAAGCTTTATTGCAAGTTGACTGGCCAGAAGATGGGAGGAAATGCTCAAATCTGTCTCCCCAAGTTGGGGGCTGGGTCAGGTTTTATAAGTATAGGTAGTGAGGTGTGATCTGATAGGATCTTACAGTGAAATGATGCCAGGAGGCATATTCTGACTGGATCATGCCAAGAGGTAATGCCAAGGCTCAATCTATTTGGATCCTGGATCCCTCCATGTAGTGTCCTCTTTTTAATTCAGTCCTTGTTCCTGGGTCCAAGAACTTAGATATATCTAACTGTGGTTGCATGCTTGGTTCATCTGGGCATGCTCTGATTATGTGACCTTCAACCTGGGGGTCCATGGCGACTGAAGAACAGCTCGCCACTTTAGTCTGGTGCAGTTACATGTGTATGTGATAATTTTTTTGAATATTTCATTTGCACTTGAAAAGCAGCTGTACTATTATGCAAAGTTCATCTTTAAGGTAAACCTTATGTTCTTTAGGACATCTGTTACCTTACTTTTCATTCATTTAATTGAGAGTGAGATGTTAGTTGTGTCTGTTTCTCCATACATCTCATGGAATTTCTACTTTGAAGATGGCTACTCTGATAAATAGTACATAAATATTCATAACTGTTATATCTTCATTGAGAATTGTGGCCTTTAGCATTTTAAGATATCCCTTTTAATTGATTTAATTCTTTTTATTTACTCCCAGCCTCTTCACCAACATTTTCCAATCATCTCATGAATGAAGTTCACCTTCCAGTAGATTCTTTTAAAACAGCTTGCAATTACGATTCCCTGAGTTCTTGCATATTAAAAACTGACTTTCTATAGTTTTGTTATAAAGTACACAGCTTTATTAGATTTAAAATCCTTGACTCACACTTTCTTTCCTTCAGTTTCAGAAAAAAATGTTACGCCACTTAGTCTTATATTGTGTCCTTGCTCCCCTCTCTCCTCCCCCACCCTTTTCCCTTTGCTCTCTGCTAAACTGAGTCAGTTGCAAAAATCACAAGACCCTTATTCCTAAATACTTCAATGTGTATTACCTAAGAACATTCTTCTACATAACCACAAAACAACTATCACACTCAAGAAATTAAACATCAACATAATGCTATTAATACACAGTCCATAATCAAATTTCCCCAATTTTTACAATAGTGTCTTTTATAAGGTGGATTTTGTTTTCAGTCCAGCATTACATCAGGAATAACTCATTGCACTTAGTTGTTAAGCCTTTTTGGTTTCCTTTAATCTATAAAGAAAACTCTACACCTTTTTCTTAGTTTCTTTTCGTATTTTATGACCTGGCCACTTTTTTAAAGTCAAAGTTTTTTAACTGTCTTTCAATTTGGACTAGTATGTTTTGTTTTGTTTTTTATGATTAGATTCATGTTAAGCATATCATTAGTAAGGGTATTACATAGGTGATGTGTCCTTCTCAGTGTAATACATCAGGAGATACTTAAGTATATGGGCTTAAAATAATACATCTTGAAAAATCTGCATTTTAATTGTATAAGAATTAGGACAGGTAGGAAGGATGTCCTGATGAATAGGAACAATTTCCAAGTGTTAAAAAAAAAAACCACTGTAATGTTCAGACTTTTCTTCTCTTTGAACTTATATCTTTATGGTGTGATACCATTTTTACCTGAACTAGATTTGTATGCCCTTCTCTCAGAGCAAATAAAAAGAAAACTGATCTCTTAATACATTTACAACCTGACTTTGTCATTAAACTGAGAGGGACTACAAAAACAACTGTTGGGTTTTCTGTCTACTGCCAGCAAAACTGGCTCAAAGTTAACTATGACTACTATTCTTGATGCTATCACTCAATAGTGGAGTTATCCAAGCTTTGCTGGAGGAACTTATGTTTTATTATAGTTAAGAATGAAGTTCATTAAAATACATACAAACATGTCTATACTCCTGTCAGGTTTGAGTTCGTGTCGTGTTTCCCTGGTTCTTGGTTCCCAGTACCGAAGAATGGTTACTGGTACCAAGTTGACAGAATGAATAAGCAAGCCAAACAGCAAGATTTATTAAAGCATAGTACATTTCAGAGTGGGAATGGGTCTATCTCCGCAAATAGGGAAGACCCTGGGTTTTTAACACATTTCTACTTTTATGTCTACCTCTTATGATATGCTAAATGATGGACACAATATTCATTTTGATTCAGGCAAGAGGGGTGGAGATTTCTTGGACTCGGGGAACCCTTCCTTAACTTGTCCTTACAGGGTAACTTCCAGGAGCTGCCATGACATAAACTGGCGTTGGTGGGTGTGATTTTTACTATGTTAATGAAGGTAGTTTATCTAAGGTCACTGCCAGCTCATCTGTGAGCATTCCCCAAGGCGTTTGTTTCTGCGGTTGGGCCATTTCTTGGGTTTGTGGTTTTCTTAGCCTCCTCTAATTGGCCAGCAACAGTATCTCTACCAAATTCTTGGGCCTTGCCTCCACACCTGTTTCCGCTTCCTCCTGTTCCCTAACTAACAACTCCTGAAAAACATGTTTTTTATGTGCTAAACATAAACTTAGGATCATTCTTCATTGTATAGTAATTTTTAAAAATTTGAAAGTGCTACAGAGTGTTCAAACTTACCTCTATTTGACATTTTCAAAATAAGAATTTTAATTTGAAAGTTCCTCATGTTGATAATAAAAGCTAATGTTTTTTCATTTTATTTTATATTCATACACAGTATTTTAAAATATAACTTTATTTTGACTTGTAGTGTTTGCAGAGAATATTTCCAAAATGGTGGGAAGAGAAAAGCACTTGAGAAAGATGAAAAAAGAGCTGTACTCGCCACTAAGACCACTCCTGCCTTAAATATGCATGAGTCTTCTAAACTTGAAGGTCATTTAACCAACCTCAGCTTTACAAACCCTGAATTTATAACTGAGTGAGTATATTTGTTCTACTCTGATTATTAACATTATCCTGGCTAGCTATGTTAATATTAAATAGTGTAATGGTTTATACCAAGTAATGGGCAGTTTACTTGCCCCTACAATAATATGATAGGCTAAGAAATGCAGATTTGTAATATTATTAGGGAGAAAACGAACAAAATTTTAAGAGCTATCTGGAAAATTAGTGGTTCTGTAGCATGTGTTGCTCTCACTAAAAATGAGAAAGAATAGTTTATTAAATGTTATGATAATTATATAATAATTATGTATGACATTATATAATAGTTATCTGTCATATATGATTGTATAACGTAATATATAATTGTGTAATTATCAACAAAAAGAATCAAAACAATAAAATCTAAACTTTAAAATAGTTATCTGCTAATAAATTACAAGTAAGGAGAAAAACAGAAGGTTATTAATAGAACCAATTGCCATTATTATGAAAATCTG